>PVIW01000402.1:0-50444 GCA_004026585.1 Noctilio leporinus | reverse complement strand
GAAATTTAAAAAGCAAAGCCAAAACAAAATTCCCTTTGGTTACTATTATCAGAGGTGTTTGAGAGCATATGGCATCTACAAGAAAATAATGGTTAGTAAAAACAATTATACTCTAAAAATAACAAATAACTCAAATTATGTTTTCTGAAATTCAATTCAGAAAAAAATAATGACATGAATGTTTGTATTTTAGAAAATTGTATTGAAATGTTTTCAAAAGGGCATAATGGGAAATATAAAATTAAAGGTATGTCTCAATTTTTGAAAGTTACAAAAAATAGAATAAAGGTAAGAGACATAGAAGATCAATTCAGGATATCAAACATCTTTCAAATCAGAGTTCCACAAAGAGAAATCATAGAAACTTAAAGAGGAAATTAATGAAGAAATAAAAACAAGAATATTTCCCAGCATAAAGAGAAATATAGTTAAGTGAAAGGACTTATTAAATACTAAGAAGATTGAAATAAGACAGGCCAAAATCTAAGAAATAATGAGGACAATGTATAAATACCTGGAGAAAGAATGATCCTAAAATCCAAAGAGGAAAAGAGCAAATGAACGAAGAAAATACTAGGTTGTTAACCAAAGGGGAAAAAATCAGACTGGAATCAGACTTTTCATCACTGAAATAACTGCTATAATGTGGACAATGCCTTTTAAAGTTCTGAAGGAAATTTAATTTTGATCAAAAATTCTCTTAGTGTGATTTGGGGAGAAAACAAAATAATTACTACTTGTATAAGTTGTTTTTATTTTTAACTTCCAATGGACCTTTTCTGGGACTATTTCTTGAGAATAAACTCTAGCAAAATAAGGATAAAAAGTGAAAAAGTAGGAAGGCGTGGGATAGAAGAAATGATAATAATAATTCAAGATTTAAATAACAGGAAATGTCAACTATACACCACAGAAAAGAAAATCAATAGTTGTTAAGAAGCATATCTTCAAACAAAAGATCAGACAATAGGCTGATATTATAGATGGCTTATATTTTTTCTCACCCAAAGAAATAGAGAAAGGCTATGAGTTATTTCAAGAAATATCAAACAGGCTGTATGCTTCTCCTGTTCAGTAGAAATATTTGTCTTCCTGTTCAGTGCCAGCCACACCTTGAGATACAAGGGCAAGGGTGGGAGTGAACAGATTTGGCCATATTAGGCACCTGGTCACCAGGGTAGCTTTTAACTCTGGAAAATTGGATATTGTCACCATCAATGACCCCTTCATTGACCTCACTACATGGTTTACATGTTCTAGCATGATTCTACTCATGGCAAGTTCAAAGGCACAGTCAAGGCTGTGAACAGGGACGTCATCAGTGGAAAGTCCATCACCATCTTTCAGGAGCAAGATCCCACCAACAATGAATGGGTGATGCTGATACTGAACATATTGTGGAGTCCACAGGTGTCTTCACTACCTTAGGGCCCATTTGAAGGGATGGGGCAAGAAGGTCATCATCTCTGCTTCTTTTGCAGATACCCCCATGTTTGTGATGGGTGTAAACCAGGACAGACATGATGACTCCCTCAAAATTTTCAGCAATGCCTCCTGCAACACCAACTGCTTGGCCTCCCTGTCCAAGGCCATCTATGACAACTTTGGCCCCTGGAGGAACTCATGACCATAGTCCATGCCACCACTGCCACCCAGAAGACCAAGGGTGGCCCCCTGAGAAGTTGTAGAGTAATGCCTCAGGGGCATCCTGGACTATACTGAGGACCAGGTTGTCTCCTGTGACTTTAACAGTGACACCCACTCCTCCACCTTCCATACTGGGCTGGCATTGCCCTCAACGATCACTTTGTAAAGCTCAAGTCCTGATACAACAATGAATTTCACTATAGCAACAGTGGGTGGAGGTCCACATGGCCTCCAAGAAGTAAGAGCCCCTGGACCACCAGCCCTCAGCTGCTGGAGAGTCCCTGCCCCAAAGCAATCCTCCAACACACTGAGCATCTCCTGACCTCTGCAGTTTCCATCCCAGACCCCATGAAGGAGGGGAGGGGCTTAGGGAGCCCTACCTTGTCATGCACTATCAATAAAGTTCACTCTACTCAGCTAAAAAAAATCAAGCAAAATTTACAAGAAAAGAATTATCCCACTATAGCACAATTTAAGCATAACATGATTTTAAGCAATTGATGAAGTATAATAAGAGAGATTCCATTTAGGATTTAGTTCAAGTAACAATGGGGTTAAAACATTGACCCCGTAGAGAAAGAGCAGTTATAAATCTCTGCTTGGCTCTGCAATAAATAATATTCACATTGTCATAAAAATGTAAATACTGTTTATGGTCCTTCAACTTATCAGTCAATGTTTAGGTAACCCTCAGATGGTTTTATTGATGTTACAGAGCAGAACGTAAGTATTACTACCAAGTGTCTAAATAAAAATTATTTTTCTGAGCACTGGCTGGTGGCACAGTGGGTAAGGTGCTGGCCTGAAAACCCAAAGGTCACTGGTTCTATTCCCAGCCAGGGCACATAACCAGGTTGCAAGCCAGGCCTCCAGCCAGACCTATAGCTGCAGACAGGTGAAAGGCAACTGTACATTGATATCACTCACTCTCTCTGCCTCTGTCCCTTCTCCTCTCTCTAAAAATAATAAATAAAATCTTTTTTTAAATATTACTTTTCTGGTTAAAGAAAAAATGAGAGAGATATGGGATTTGTATTCCTTTCTTTTGATTCTGAGCTGAACTGTGAAACTGCCTCAACCATATATTTACGACAGAAGCCATGTGACTTCCAGCCAAGTCACAATAAGCACTAGGCTTCTGACAGATGCTCCAATTTTCTCTCTCTCTCCCACACAAACCATAAGCTTTAATAAATAATAATTATTGTTTTAGGCCTCTAAAATTCCCAGTAATTTGTTAGAATAATAGATAACTAAAATAAGGGTTAGTGGGATATAATTCATGCTGATGGTATAAGGATTAAAAGAAATGTAATGCTTAGCACAGCAGTGTGTGTTCAATAATGTTAGATACCTTTATTATAACATAAAAGGCAATTATTAAACAAAACTTTGAGGTGAATGAGAGTTTTCATTAGAAAGCTCTTAACAGATATTCAGATGGTTCTCTTAACAGATATTCAGGGGAAAAAGAAGTTGAAATGTACCAAGAAGCCTGTTTAGAAGCAAGAAGTATGTGGGATTTGACTTGAATCAAGTCGTGTGTAGACTTTGTTTTCACCCCTCTTAAAAATTCCTGGAACCAGACCTCAGGATGGGAGAGAGAATGTATTTGTCAAAGCCACTGTCATATCTGGGGCCCTCGCAGTTGTTAGCTCACTATAAGAGAAGCGAGCTTCTGTAGGGAATTACTATGACTTCTCCAGGAAATGATCCTCTGAGTAACCTGTCATGCAGTGACCTGACATTAGCTTCCCGAAACATTTAAGTAAGGTATCTCACTGTCAGAAGACCCTCCCGGAAGGACTGCTTTAATGGAAACTTGGGGATATGCCAAGTTTCTCCTATATTGCTAAGGTAATTGCAATTCCATCATCCTCAGAATTTGCTCTACTTTCCATCTGTAATTTTGATGAAGATAGATGTGAGTCATTGAAGATTTTCTTGAGGCTCCCAGTGACCAATGATATCAACAGGAAAGAAAACTTCTAACCTCCCCAGCCCACACATAAAAGGTCATAAAGTATTTTTTTTAATCAATAATGGAATAAGAAGAGTGGAAATAAACTGGAAAATGTGTTTCTCCTCTGTTCCTAAATATGTGTTGTGTAGAATTTGGGATTATAAGCAATTATTTTATTTTAAAGATTCTATTTATTATTTTTAGAGGGAGGGTAAGAGAGAGAGGCAGAGAGGGAGAGAAACATCAGAGTATATTTGCCTTTCATCTGCCTTCAGCTACAGACCTGGTTGGAGACCTGGCTTGCAACCTGGTTATGTGCCTTAGCTGGGAATCAAACCAGCGACCTTTGGGTTCGCAGGCTAGCACTTTATCCACTGTGCCACCAGCCAGGCCCTATTATATTATTTTAATTTATTGTTAAAGGTTTTATTCATTATTTTTAGAGAGAGAAGGGCAGGGAGGGAGGAAGAAAGTGACAGAAGCATCAATGCATGGTTGCCTTTCACTGCATCCAGCTAAGGACCTGGCTGGAGATCTGGCTTGCAACCTGGTTATGTACCCTGGCTGGGAATCGAACCAGCGACCTTTGAGTTTGCAGGTCAGCACCTTATCCACCATGCCACCAGCTAGGACCACATGTGTAATTTTAAATTTTGTGGTAGCCATATAAAAACATACAGAGAAACAGGTGAAATGAACCACAAACTTTATTTAACCCAATATATCTAAAATATTATCACCTCAAAATGTAACCAATTACAAAATATTGAGATGCTTTGTATTAAATCTTCTAAACCCCATTTGTACTCACTAGGACATCTCAGTTTGAACCAACCACAGCTTAGATGCACAATAATCAGTGGCTATTTTATTGGCTTGTGTAGTTCTCTAGAATTTAGCACATCATTCCCATTTTATTTTGTGTAATATAAGTTTCTTGAGGTCAAGAAATGAGGCAGACTCATCTATGCATTTCCCAACATCCCCAGAATAGCATGCATAATAAATATTTGCGTCAACGTGTGTGTGAGTCAAGAAGACAAGTTACCGAGCATTACTTTACTGAATTCCTGAAAGGGAAATAATCTGAACCACATCAAGGCATCAGTAGTTAACACTAAGAGAAAGTCATCTTTGCACAGCTGAGCCTTGGGAACTGCAAATGGCTCAGAGAGCTGAAAAACAGCCTTGAAGTCAAAGTTATGAAATGGCCAAGAAAAAGAAAGAGAATTGCTATGGTGGCCATGGAATCAGGAAGGCCGAGACAAAGCCCTGGGTCACTTTCTGATAAGCATTTGAAGAAAAGAAAATGAGGGGAAGTGACTTAACCACCTGAAAATAAGAGCAAAAATTGACACTTGAGTGTAAAAGGATCCTTTTCACCACTGTGGTTTGTACACTGGAGAGACAGACATTCCTGCACATAATGGTGGCAATTTTGAATAAATAAATAAATAAGGCCGATATTTTTGGACAATCCAGGTTATATCTGATTGACTCAAAATTAAGCAAGGAAGTCCATTGTAAAAATCAGTTAAGAATTACCGTCCTAAGAAAGTTCTCAGTTTTTCAAGTTTTTCCTTTTGTCAATAAGTAGCTGTTACAGCATGAGAATATAGCTTCACAGTATATTAATTATATTATTTGTGTATTTGTATTAAATTGTTTTCTATTTCCTACGTAGTTGTAACAATTAGTAAAATATTTTTCATTTTTGCAGGACTTTACAGTTCACTATCACAAGTCCTAGCTCCTCTTGACTAAAGGACCCAGGTCCCAGGCTGTTGATTTTGGACACTTGTTAATTTACAGTTTCCAAGTAATTGAAGCTCAGTCTTCTTTAAAATCATAGCTCCCTGTTCAAGTACACACAGATCTTGCAGTATATACAAGTTAATTCAAGGCAGAAAATTTTCCAGTGCTGCTTCTGTTTGCTGAGATGATCTGGCTTTGAAAAGGCATTTTACAGATGCCTTTTGGTTTCCAGCAAAAGCATGTAGGACTGAGATCATCACCAGTGGAGAGGCCCCTAATAAAACAGGATGAGACCCAGATGGTTTTTTCTTTTAATTAATGTCAGGAAACATCTCCCCTGGAATGTCATCCTCATGGTTACTGTTGTTCAAGAGGAGGCCTGAAATAGGTGAGAGGCCTCAGGGCCCTGCAGGCTGGAGCAGGATTTCCTTTGAATTCTGGCTGAGGACAGCTTGGTCTGAGGAGCCTCTCTGTGGCTTCACCATGAGGTGATTGCCAGGTAGCTCATTCTGCTCAGAAGTTTAGCAACAGAACTTAATGGCTGGTAAAAGAAAAGTAAAAGATAGCCCTGTCTGGTGGCACAGTGGATAAGGTGCCGACCTGCGAACCTAAAGGTCGCTGGTTTGGTTCCCCAGCCAGGGCACATAATGAGGTTGCAAACCAGGTCTCCAGCCAGGTCTCCAGCCAAGTCCGTAGCTGGAGGCAGGTGAAAGGCAACCATACATTGATGTCTCTCTCCCTCTCTGCCTCTCTCCCTTCCCCTCTCTCTAAGAATAATAAATGAAATTTTTTAATTAAAAAAAAAAAAAAAGTAAAGTAAAAGATAATGTGATTGCTTTCCTCTTTTTCAAACCCCATGCTAGTTTATATTGAAATTATTTTAAGCATCCAGGGCTAAAGTGAAGGTTTGTTCCCTCATGTGGTCATTAAGGGTATAGAGTGTGTTGGGCCTCTGTGTGCCCTTTACACCCAATAAAGTTTCCACAAAACTGAGTACCCAGGTGCCTGCTCCATTTATAGCCCACCCCACCCACTTGTATCAGCATTTGAAATGGACCATTAGATCTTCAATCAGTATCAACCCAAGATGTTATCGGTGTAGCTTAGCAAGAATAGAGCCATTTTTAAAAGGTGCTTAAAAATGTAGCAGGAAAAACAATATATTTCTTAAAAATCTGAAACATACGCTAAATTCTATACCAATATAATTCTTAGCAACAAACAGGTGGGAGGGGTTAGGCTAGAGATTATGTGAAAATTAAAGAAAACTTTAGGGTCATGCTTGCAACCCTATTACATCGAACACCTCATTTTAATAATAAGTAATTTAGACTGCCACCTTGACTATCCTGAAACAAAATACAAATAATCTTTCATAAAAGTTTAATATGCTTCCCTAACTGTAAGATAAAGGAGAAATAAAAAGGAAGTAATCTATGAAATACACAAAAATATGTATTTCATATTGCAGATGCTTGGCTGGCCTTGAGGACAGTGGTCAGATGCTTGTGCCAATCACAGGACCCGACAATTGTACTGTGGACTTTTGCCTGTTTCATTGAGTACCATCATCATCCCTGATGGATGTCCCTACACAGTGAATGACTCTTGGGGAAGTTCCAAGCCTAATGCAATCTTCCCTCAAAAAGTCCCAGATATTTTGTTTTTACATAAAACAGAGTCAGATTTTATGTTCACATAATTACAAATAGGATTTATTTTTATCTATATGAGTATGAATGCTGGGAGACATTTGCATGTTGCATCAGATGCCAGACAATTCTCTGTTGGATGGTACTATTTTAGCTTCTCTGTCCATCCCAAATATCAGAATAACCACCCCTCCCCAAACATTGCAATATCCAAAATTGTGTCCACAAATCTTCTGTGGGCAGAGAACTAGGAGAAAGGAGGCCTATGAACATGGCTGGTGGCAAGATTTCCAAGAAGAAAGACAAGCAGTGACAACTGTCCCAGAAGCCCTTCATTCCATTTTAAGCTGTCTCTTGTTTTATACTATCCTAAAATCTCCTGTTCTTAGGCCCATGTCCCAGGAAGCTGGAAAGTCAGGCTTGGAGATGATTAGCCATGAACAATGCCCTAATCATGCCATGGTGTCCGTATGATGAAAACTGTACCACTGCCACCACAGGGCAAGATAACCTGGTGCCTGCAGCTACCACCACTGCTGGAACTGCTGACATCACTGACCTGGGAAACAGCACACTGTTGGCTGTAGTAACCATAGAGAAAGTTCACAGGTGTCTCTTTGATGATCCTAAGAGTGAACCCATCTTCTGCTTTTCGTCAAACTAGGTAGCATAATCCACTTTTCCAACACTTGTACACCAAACATGTATCAAGCCTACTATTTAATGCTTTCATCTACATGTTTAGTTTAATCTTTAAACTTCTCTTTTATTTATGAAGAAATAGGATCTGAGAGGATAAGTAATTTGCCCAATGGCCAACCCGGTGCACCTTGTGTAATACACCAGGTTACACCTGAGGCATGTGCCGTGTTCTTGTTTAATCCTCTGAACAAGGGGCTCCAAGTCCTAGAGAGTGGCAAGAAAAACCCAAATCCATGATTAGGAATTTTGATGGAGAAGCATGAATGATAGAAATCTGATGATAATCTAACAACTTATTTTTGTCCCCAGCTGATTCCCTACCCCCACCAAAACTTGAGCAGAAATCTTAAGATGTGACCTGCAACATTTGGTTTCCCATTTTTATTGTCTTTCTTAGTTCACTCTTTGGGAAAGAGAACTATAAGCATTAAGATTTCAAAAAGGCTTAATAATACTCAGTCAATAATAGTAATAACACTAATACCCGTCCATAGAAGGAAAATGGAAGAATAAGTAATCTGTGATTTCACGTTTGTCCCCTCTGCTCTGCTGTCCTTAGTGAACTGGACTGAGTAGCGGGTGTCACATTCACCACCCGCCTCAAGTCCTCATTTCCTAGACCCCCCAATCTGCAAGCCACGCTGCCTTATATTTCACTGAGAAATATATAGTGGCCATCGGTCTGAAAATCATTCTTTCCTTTCACCTTGCAAACCTTCCTTTATATAGAAAAGTGTGCTGCCTACTTTTAAAGCTAAACTTTCCTTCTATGCTCCTAACACCAATCCTGCCTACGTTCTTCTTCTGTGACTTGCTCAACAAATTACCTTTTTTTTGTTTCCCAAATGTCTCAGCCCACTAACATATTCAAGGGTACATATCAGTAAAGACAAACAAACACACAAAAGGTCTTTTCTCCCACATCCCACACACAGTCTGCATACTTTTTGTTCCCTTTGGTTAAAGGGTAAGAGCCTCTATTGTCTGGACTTTCTCACCTCCCATTCACTCCTTGACCAGTATGGCATCTGATGAAACTGCTTCCCCCAGATCAACAATGTGTTAGACATCTGGATTTTTAATTAAAGTATAGTTGACATACACTATTATATTAGTTTCAGGTATATAACATAGCGATTCAACATTTTTACCCCTTATTATGCAATCACCATGTGTTACCACGCAAATGAGTTGTGGGGTTTTTGTTTGGTTGGTTTGTTTTGTTTTCTATCTAGCATCCCTGACCAGAGGTCTCCTAGAGGTCACAGTTACAGGGGATATACACAGAAACCAACCCGGGTCATGGCAAGCTTCCTTCTCTGGAATTTGACACAGGGAAGAAGTGAGTGCTGAGCTTCCTTGGGCATCACTGTAAAGAAAAAATCTCTCTTTCTTCAGTTCAGGCCCTGGGGTCCCCTGTATTTCCTGCCTTTCCTGAGGCCTGTAAGATCAACTCTCCCTGAGTCTCTGAGATGTCCTGTACCCTGATGGCTCCTCTTTTGTCAGCTAGCCACAGGGATTAGGATGTAACAGCTAATCGGCCTACAGTTTCTTTCTTTCATGAGATGTCTTACTCACCCACATCCTAAAATTATGGGAATGTGAAGGATAAATTCCTGACATGAGAAAGCCCTAGTTAAAGGCCTTCCCAAAAGCCCAGCATTATAGAGCCAGTCATTAGCACAAATCCATTAGATTCCACTTCCGTTGAGTTGTCTTACACAGATTTTCCTTACTCTACAGAAGCATTTGTTAGGGAAAAAGGAATCAGGTCAGCTTATCCTCCAGCCTAGGAAGCCTAGAGGTGAGTGCACATAAATTCAGGTGAGTCTAGATCTCTGTTCTGGGTAATCCCGATGCAAATCCCAGCTCCATTGCTTTTGCTGATCTTGGGATCCTTAAATACTCTAAGTTTTAGCTTCTTTACCTAGAAAATGCAGATAATAAAGGTGTCTATTGTATAAAGTTTTTGTGAAAATGAAATGAGCTGGGAGAAATTAAAAGTGGTTATGAGAATGTCTGTTTCCAGTGCCTGCTCAAGAAACATAAATTACTATAACTATTTTTTTTTCTAAGTACACTTATAATCTCACTGGTTTGCCATGAGTTAGTCTGTGAGTGGATGGTCACAAGAAAATCACATGTTAACTACTTTTTAAAATTATTTAAAAATTATTCTTAAGTTGCTCATAAGGCAAAAATGGTATTTTTTAAAGAAGCTAAGATAGATTTGAGCATTCAGTGATAACAACTAAGCTTCTCAAGAGAACATAGCAACTTGTTTACTAGGGAGTTTTTTTTTTTACTAAGGAAGAAACAATCATGCGTTAATATATCATTTTACATGTATGCATGTTGAGGGATCCTTACTGTTCAAGGAAATAAAATGGCAGGGGAGGCAGTCCCTCATTGTCCAAAATAAAACAAAAAAAGAAAAGAGAGGATATTGAACTCAGAGAGAAACTGAAGGTTACAATGGCAATTAACACATTACATAAAACATTACATAAAACTGCAGAGTGGACAACTGAACGCCATATGGGTCTCAGCCATGTAATACATGGAAAATGTGAATGTTGTACCCAGAACATAATTTGAACAGGATGATGATGAAAGCAATAAGGAAGATGATAACTGAGTAGACATGTATGATACTGGGGCTTTAACTCGGCATTTACAGGATCTGTATCTGGTGTTTTGTTTTTTGGGGTTTTTTCCTTATTAGTGTCATAATAGCACAGTGTTAAAAACAAGTTGCATGGATATAAAACCAGAGAACCAGACCTTACCTCCCTATTTTACTGTTTAGTACCTGTGTGCCCTTGGACAAATAATCTAATCTTTCTGTCATCTGTAAAGTGCCACAAATAAAACAACTGCCATCCTGACTTCAAAGGACTATTGAAAACATCCAAAAAATTAACTGATATGAGCACATTCTGTAAGTTAGATTAGAAAGCAGGATATAAATGATTCTGTGATCATGTAAAATATGGTGGTTAATGAATGGTTAAACATTTTACATTCTATTTTAAGGGTATATTTTTAATCAATTTATTAAAGTAAATTTAATATTATTATTAAAGTAAATAATACACATAAATTGAGGGATCCAGCATTAGGCACCACCTGGTGGCAGTTAAGAGCAATGCAAGTACAGTGCTGAGCTACTGCTCATACGTCCCAGAAAAATAAGCTGCGTGGAATGGAGCTGAAAACCTCAAAGAAGTGCTTAGACTAAAATGAGCTGAAAAGATTTGGTGTACTTAGGGCTGAAGCTGGAAAATGGCTTTAGGGTTACTTGTACTAGATGAGTGGTAGAATCAAGCCACGGCTTGGCTTGGTTGTAGCTGTGTAAGGGAAGGAAGTGAAAAGCCTCTTACTTGTCCTTTACTTCCTACTGGCCAGCACAGTAGTACTCAACAAGTTTGTAAATGAAAAAAGAAAAAGAAAAAAAGTAAGGGAAAGAAAGGAAGAGGGTAACTAAGGAGGGAGAAAAAATCTTAAACTATAAACTAGTTCATTCTGGGTGCTTTTGTTTTGTTAGGGTTTTTTGTTTGTTTTTTGTGTTTGTTTTTGTTTTGCTTGTTTGTCTTGTTTTGTTTTTCTTTTCTTTCTATTAGCTGCCAATTCAAGTTTATTTTGAGAAATTCCAACCCTATGCTAACTAAACTATGTTTAAAGGGTCTGATTTGGGAGAGGTGAAAAGAAACAACATAACTTTAGAGGCCCTTTGTGAAGAGATAAATCTGCCCTATCCAGAATGCTAGGGAAAAAAAAAAAAACAAAACAAAACCCAAAGTAGGGCAAATAGGGCTTAAAAATTGAGGCCATCTGTGGACGACAGCTAAGTTCACTCACTGTTCAGCAGTTCCTTCCTGCCTGGATGCTTCCCATATCAGCCCCCAAATACAAGGGTACCTGCTCCGGCATCAATCAGTTGCCCCCTGCCTTTCGATGCTGGCATCTCCCAGCAAAAACAAGGACATGTCTCCCCTTAAAGCCATAGCCTTTATGGCCTCTGTCCATCTCCTCGTCTCCTGACGGTCACCACCATGCTCGCAGTAATAGCACACGTTCGGAATGTGACTTGTCTGTGATTATTTTTCACAGCAAGGAAGTGGGGGGAACAGATTTTGGCTATATCGTACTAGTCTCATGTACAGTCAGGAACTTGGGCTTCAAATACAGAATGAAATGACAGAGATCTTCCAACCTGCTGGTCATCCCCAGCCTTTCATATACATGTTCATTTAATTTACATAATACTGTGAAGTCAGTGCTGTTATGATCTTCACTTTGCAGCCTATGAGAATAGCGATTTTACCTTGATGAAGACTCAGAAGATTATATATATAAAACTAGAAGTATCCTAAAACACCAGAAGTTTAATACAATATCAAAGTCATGGCTATTATGACAAAGGAACAGAAATTCATAAAGGAAAGGTAGATGCAAATTGAGATGACTGATTTTTTCTTTGTAATGAACACTAGGTTTTGGAAGTGAATATATTTAAGGCTTCTGATATATATTGTCAAATTGTATTTCAAGGCATGGTTGTAATCTACAGTCCTACACAAAAGTTCTGAGCATATAGATGTAATTTTATAAGGCACTACACATTTAGAGACTTTGCTACTCTGATACACAATAAAAGAATACAGTATTTAAATAATTTTGCATTTATTTAACCATTTTCTTACATGCATGCTAAGTCTAGTTCCTCTTCTACGTATTATGAGTTTTATATCTGTCAAAATTTAGTATTTTAAATTATTTTATAAATATATTCACCTTTAAAAAGAAAACAAATGCAGATTGTTATTCATTACATTCTTCATTAGAAGCAATAAATACTATAGCATTTGAATCCATGAAGTGGAGGAGAGTCCTGAAAAGCCCTGTAGGAGCTGATATGAAAAGATAAAAAGATGAGAGAGACATTGATCCTGAACAAGATAGAGAATGAAAATCAATCATAAGGAGTATAGGTATTCCCGTGGCTGGTTGAGCAATGGCGGTAAGAGGGGAGGAGCCAACGAGATGTATTTTGAGAAAGCCGAGTTGAATAAAGGCTGGTATAGAGAGCACTGAGCCGGTTGATTTCTACAGTCTCTCGCAGCTGGAATCTGCCTTGAATTTAAAGTCCAGCAATACATCTGTATTATATCACATCCACTTCCTTTTTGGTCTGTGGTCACTTTGGAGGAAGAGTGAATTAGAGTTTCCACAATAATTTTTCAGAATTTAGTCATTTCAAAATAATGTGGTCGCATTGGCTTCATAGAAACAAATGTTCGAGTTAATAAAAGAGCATGTGATCTTATGAATGTTTTAAAACTAAGGTCTTTGTGCCATTTTTCCTATGAAAAGAAACATTATCTTAGAAAAAAATTTTAAACCTTTTACTATGATTGAACTTTATTAGCCTTAATTTTTGTTGTTTATGAGGGTCTATTTTTTTTTAATTAGGAATAAATGATTAATGGACATAAAAAGCCCTAAATCTTTTTACATTGATTAATCTGAATAGAAGGAACAGGGACAGATATAGTAACCCAAAATGATGACAAAGAGGGAGAAATTTCGAACTTTCAAGGGCTTTTCTGTTACTGTTGACAGCAACTAACTCTTCCGTGTATGACTACACAGCAACTTTCCCTGCAAAAATAGCCTTCCTGCTGGGCGGCCTGTGTTTCTGAGCACTTTTTAACCAAAGGTCAAGGGAGACCACCTTCCTCTTACCAAGGTCTAAATTAAAATAGTTTGCTTTTATATTTTGCTTTGTGTTTATCAAAGTTGCTTTACTCTCTAGTTAAATTGACGTTAAATTATGATTAGGTATAATCCACATTAGTTTCTCTTTTACAAGGGAACTTTGCTCTAGGTCCATAGAGGGCCTTCTTCCTACTCTCTCTCTCTCCCACTTTCCTCCTCTGTCCCACCTCCTCAAGTTAGAAGGGGCTGACAAAAAAGATGTTCATTACATTCAAATGTTGGGGACATAACCTGTTCTCTCTTCTCCTCCTTGATGTTCGGGACCCCCACCCCACCCCCAACAACACAGGACAGCATCCAGTTGCAACTTTCCTTTCCTCTTTCGGCTCATTGGGAAGAGAGTGTTCTCTACTTTCTCATAACAAAATAGCAAGCATGCAACAGTTCTGACTTTGCACAAGACTAAGACTGAAGAACACTTTATGCTTTCATTTTCTTTCTCTTCGTTATAAATTATATAATGTATCTCTTGAGAATGGAATGCCTCGAGTCTTTCTCTTCCATTCTCCTAGTAACAGAATACCACTCTGGGTTTCCAGATGAAGAAAACATTGTCAAATGACAAATGGCTAATGTATATGGTTTGACCAGGTTTTCAAGCAATCTACTTATACATAGTCCCTGTGGTTCTGACATTTTAGAGTTTTATTTTAGTACTTTTAGTTACACTATTTTTAAATTGGGTACCTGTAATAAGCCCAGTGATATATTTTCCGGTTTGAATGAATTCACAGAGATGTGTACCTTATGGAAATCCTTCATGGTCACATGAGGCCCACCCCATTCAGACTACTTCTGGACTTGAGCTATGCTTAGCTCTTCATTCCATAATTCACAGGTCAGTGGTTCGGCATATTGCTTCTCTTTGTCTGAAACTCCCCATCCTTTCACTCTTCCCTCTTTCTAGGCCCTCTCCTATGAATCTGAGAACCTGATCCCTGCCACTGTCATCCCCAGACTTTAAGACAGAAGCTTGGTTTGATGGCAGGGTATGTATTTTGAGGGGTGAAAGGGTCACAGGGGAAACCACCACTATCTTTGAGTACATTCCCCAAGCGGCACATTTCCAACAGTTCCTCCAAGTCAACGTGAACATGACCACTGTTAAGACTTAGGGAAAAAAAGCTTTTGGAGAAGTGCTTTGAAGAAGTTTTATTTGAGAATAAAACATGTTGATCAGACTGTGAGTTGCATAGAAAATGTGGTTTAAAGTTCAGCCCACCCTTCCATTTTTAACCCACCATTCTTGCATGAAGCACTAGGCTCTTTGCAGGGGCAGTTAGACCAGGCACAATTAAGAAAAAGAATAGCCACCTTGGCCTATAGTGACATGGTAATATTAATTGAGTTAATTTACTATATATCCAAAAATAATCCCTGGTTTATTAAGCTACCAACAGTGGTTAAGTTAAATTGAATGCATGGCTAAAGTGACATCATATTCAAAGCTCATCAATTTTATAATTACTATACAATTATAGACAAAAAAGAATTTGTTCATTAAAAATTTCATCCTTGAGTTACAACTTATTCAGGACTTCTTCTGTGTTGAAAACTATTCTAGGTGCTAGACAGAAAGTGAGCACATCCCCTGCCATCATGAAACTTGTGGACTAGTAGGGTAGTTTCCTGCTTGCCAACTTAGCTAAGCTAAGTTGGTTTTTAGAATCCCCTTTTGGGTATGGCTGTCATTTAGAGAACCACTAGAAATGCCACCATATTTGGAAGGGACAGGGAAAGGGAAGCCACCAGCTTGCACAGCTGCTGTGCTGAAACACACGGTCACTGATCTGCTCACCTCACTGGCCTCAGGCAGCAGCCAGCCTGCACCTGCTGCTTCTGCTGCCTGAGTTCCTCCTTCAGCTTAAATGAGTGATCGCCATGGTGAAGGGCCTCAGCTCCTTCTGCACATTTCACACACCATCAAAACTGAGCTTGCTGTAGACAGAATGCTGGGGTACATACACTCCAAATTCCTATGTGGAAGCCTAATCCCCAACATGGTAATATTTAGGGCTGAGGCCTTTGGAAGGTGATGGGTATAAAGAAGACCCCAGAGCCTTTCTTTACCCCTTCCCCAACATTAGGGTACAGAGAGATGACGGCATCTGCAAACCAAAAGCAGGCTCTCACTGGGGACTTTGCCAGCACTTTGATCATGGACTTCCCAACTTCCAGAACTGAAAGGAATAAATACCTGTTGCTTAGAAGCCACCCAGTCTATGCTATTTTGTTAGAGCAGCTAGAATAGACTAAGACAGATGGTGTAAGATGGGTATGGATTTTAGTCTCTCCTCATTGGTTTTTGTTTGTCCCTGATGTGAGGGGGACCCCAACCAGCCAAGTTCCCAGAGCACACAGATGAAAGGAAAACTCCCAACACAGAGTATGTGCGGGGAGAAAGACAGGCTAATCTCTCAGTGGAAAAAGGCCCTGAGGTTCTTTCCTCCAAAGCTTTTATTGAACACACTGTGCATAGGGGTAAAAAGAGTGCACATAAAGATTATCGATTTCATAGTGTGCTGATTGTACAAGAGATACATTTTTAGTGATGACAATGAAAGGAACAACATGTTCTCCTGTGGGTCAGGGCCTGCTGGACACAACGTTGCCAGATGGCCAAAGTAAGGAGGTGACTTCATCCTGTGCTTTGATCATAAACATCTAGTATACATTATTCTTATCGGGCAAGCTTCAAGGAGTCAAACCACATTCCTAAGATCTGATCTTTCCCATGGGAACCTCCAGGTTAGTCCTCAGTTCTTGCATGCCTCCCAGCATTAGGTCAGCACTTACAGGGCCACTATTTCAGGCCCAGCCTGTGCAGTGGCTACAGCCCCTGAAACCAAGCCTGGTGGTTCCTACACTGGTCTCTCCTTTTCAGGCCTAGAATTTCTTTTTGACGCTAGTCCCCTTGACCCATGGGATGTCAAGGCCACCACCAGAGGCAAGGCAGCTGTCCTCCGTAGACTTCTTCACCAGTGCCCACCATTGCAGGAGTTCTAATCCTCATCTTGCTTTTGACGTTACCCAGCACCGTTCTATTTCTCTGATTAAATCTGATAGAAGGATATAGACATTGATCAGAGATTCATAGGGTATACAATTATCAATTATTTTAAGGATTCAGAGGAAGCGTGCAAGCCACAATGAGACAATATACATAGAAGGACTTAATTTACTTTGGGGAAAGGGATGTCAGGGTATCCACCTTGGAAGAAGTAACATTTCAGTGGAGACCTAGAGTTCAAGTAGCCATTAGCCACATCAAGAACTGTGTGTGAGAGAGCTCTGAGGTCTTCCCACTGAAGGAACTGAAAGAAGAAAGACCAGAGCAGCCAGCAAAGGGACAGAGCTGGCGGTGATGGAGAGAGGCCGGTCATCAGGGCCTGTATTCTAGTTCAGGGGATGTAACAGGAACAAGGTTCTTTTTTCTTTTTCTTTTTCTTTTTCTTTTTTTTTTAAGGTACTCTGGCTTCTATGTAAAGAAAGTGATTATATATTTGAAAATGATCATCTGACAGTTTTGAATTCAGTATTGTATATAATAGAATTTGAAAGTCAGCACTTGCTGACTCTTGAAATAAAAATTACTGTCAAAAAACTCAGAGATGCAGGAAAATTAAGACCTGGCCCCAGAGTAGCAAAGCCTGACCATCAAATAGATGAAAAGGTGCCTTAATTGTTTTTCTTGACAAAGCATAGTATACACTGTCCCAAATGCTTTTTGCCTTCACACTGTTAGCAAACTCTCTGAGATTTTGAAATAAGTAAGGAAAACTCAATAATGTTAAGATCATGACTGCAACAATGAATTAGAAAGAGAAGATGATCTGAACCCAAGCTGAAAAACATGTGGGCCTAATTCCAACACAGAAATCTCAAATACCCACTGAATCTGGCTTTTCCCAATAGACTTTGTGTTAGCTACATGCTGATAATTCTTCCTGCAAAAACATTTTGTTCTGCAACTTAGATGCCTTCCACTGCTCCTATTACACACTGGAGTTTTGTTATACATTTTTATTCCTTTTCAGGAAAGGGTTTTGAAGACATAAATCATCAGTATCAAATGTGAAAAGTAAATTTGCAAGTTGACGCCTTTGTAGCTTAAATGGACAAAATGTGAGTCAAATAAAGGAAAAATAACAGTAGTGATGATACTGATGGTAATAATAATGGTGGAATATGGGGGAGGTAGGAGAGGACTAGCTTAAGAACAAGTTTTAAAACTGGAAAAGCTTAAGAAATATAATTATGGGTTTGAATTGGTTGTTTTTCCCAAAGAAAGAGCATTCTAAAAATAAAGAAGCCTGATAAATACTAAAATTAAAGAGATGAGAAACAGGATGTTATAATAATGAGTCTGATGAATGAAGGGGTTGTGGCAGTAGGAACAAAAAGTGGGGTAGATGTAAGAATCTTTTAAGAAGTAAAGGCAACAAGACTTGAGTCAGCTAGGACATGACTCAGTAATGAAAAAGTTGAAATGGAGGGTCCTGAAGGATGATAGAGACATTTTTATTTAAAAAATAAATAAAAAGTGCACTAATGAAGATAGGTGGTAACTCCGGGTCTTTTCTGTAGGTCAGCAGAAAAATTGAAACTCCTTTTAAAATGAAACAGAATTTCCATTTTCTTCAGGTATTCAAATGCAACCAAATTACTTCAGCCTAGAGACTGAAGGACCTCAGATACCTGAGAAGGGACTGCTTTATTTTTCAGGATTGCACACCACATGCACACAGTGTCTCAAGCCACAGTGGACATGGTCTTTAATTGCATTTGGCCTTTCATTTTTTTAAGCTTGCAGCCTTGGTTTAATGAAGGCAGAGGGGTCAGAATGGAGTTGGTATGGTAATGATATGGTCGGTATCTTGGTTCTTTGTATTCACGTGAACATACCTATAATTATATTGTAGACAAGTAGTGTTATAAGTAATAGTGATTGATCATGCACTTGGATATTCTCCTATTGAGATTACAAGCTCCCCATGGTGTTCCAGTGACCTTTTCTCTTGCACCTCCTGGATTTCTCACTCATCTCCTCCCTGTCTGGGCCTTTCCCTGCTCCTAGACTTTATGAGTAGGAGAAAAGATGCCATTTTTTTCTGTGGTTGGCAAGAGAGAAATAGCAATTTTTATCTGTGATGGAAAACTACTCAGATGGGGGAGTTGTGAACATTCCATTACTTTGCTCAATCATAAAAGGCTGAGGAGCTGGCACTGGGCATTATGTTTTTAAACTGTAAAACATAATTGCTATAGTTGGTTTGGAGTTTTTTACTAAGGGTTTGTGGCTCCATCTTTAGGATCTAAGGAGCCAGAAAAGTGGGTTGTAGAGGTCCTAGATGGCTCCAGAAAGGGGACTCTTTTTGCCACTCCTCATGCTAGGCACTTTGATTCTTTTTTTCCCAACGTAAAAGCAGGGTCACTTTCAGCCTTAATTCCTTTTCAAGCCTACTATAAACATACAAAATCTTCTAAATATTAAAACAGCCTCAAAACCTTATTTATTTATTTTTTAAGATTATATTCATTATCTTTAGAGAGAAGGGCAGGGAGAGAGGGAAAAAGAGAGAGAGACATCAATGTATGGTTGCCTTTCACCTGCCTCAAGCTACAGAGCTGTCTGGAGACCTGGCTTGCATCCTGGTTGTGTGCCCTGGCTGGGGAATTGAACCAGCAACCTTTGGGTTCTCAGGCCGGCACCTATCCACTGAGCCACACCAGCCAGGGCAAAACTTATCTTTGGAAAGACTAGAGCCCCAGAAAATCTGGGAAATTCTTGATCAAAACTATCTCAACAGTTTTTGTTTCATGGGTACTAATCTTTATTTCGGGATGATGGAATAATAGCTCTGGACATGGATAGTAGTGATGGCTGCAAAACAATATAAACATACTTAACACCACAGAATTGTCAACTTAAAAATGGTTAAAATGGTACATTTTATGTTATGTATGTTTTACCAAAGCCAAAAAAAAAAAAAGTCAGGCTAATGGTTGCCTGCAGAAGGAAGTATGGGAGTGTATTTGGAAGGCCCTTCCATTGTTCTATTTTTGCTCTAGAGATTACATGTCTATTATACTTACCTTTGTTTTATATTTCAGGGTATAAATGGTGTTATATTTCCCAATAAAAAGATTAATTAAGAAGTAATAAATGAAACTATCTCAAGTGGTAAGAATTATGAGGGCTTGGGAAGTCCCTTTTCTTGTTTTGGGCCTCATTTTTTATTTTTAATGTGCAATGAGTGAGTTAGACTAAAAGAGTTTTCTGGAAGCCTTTCTATTGCCAACATCCTACAATTGTAAGCAATAACTGCTTGTGAATGAAGGAACTACAAAGAGCAAAAATCCTAGGCATATCCTCTTTTCGACTATGTTTTTTTTTTTTTTTTCTTCACAGAAATTGGAAAAGCAAAAGGGAAAAATTCTTTTGGGGCAATAAAACTCACTGAATAATATTAAGAAATATAGATGTCCTAACATACAGCCTTGGTAAAGTTGGTTGCTCTAAGTTACAACCGTGGGGGAAAAAAAGAGAGAGAGAGAGAGAGAATGTTCATCACTTAATTCTGGGTAGCAGGGAAAAGAAAGCTCCCAGGAGGTCAGATGGGACAGAGAAAAGAGAGGCCAGGCCAGCACAGCTGTGCCGGAGAGACAGAACACGCGATTTACCATCTGAAGGAGGAAGGGGCTGGTACTCACATCTCTATCAGATGGGGGTTCTCAGTGCCAGCCCCACTCCCACACAAAACCATGCCCCCTTCCTCATAAACCTTAATTTTCCAGATCCACCCCAAAAGGCTCAATGGGCAAATGATACCTAACTGATGCCTTCCTTATGATGTCCCCATTTGCCAATATTCTCTTAGTCCTTTGAGGTCTTCACTTGAAGTCTTCACCTCCTTGAGGTCTTAGTGAGTCATCCTGTTTCTTCCCTTGGGTTTCCAGGACATACTGTCTCCCAATTCTCCTTCTCCTTCTCTCTCCCTTTCTCTTTACTTCTTCCCTAACTCTACTTTTTCTCCCACATCTAGACTTCTTAGAGCACTAATATTCCAAAAGCTCATTCAGAATATATCATATATTGTCTCAGGGTTTTCACTAACAGAAGGGTTGGTGAACCACAGTTTTTTATAAATAAAGTTTTATTGGAACCCAGCCACACCCATTCACTTCTTCATTTTTTATGGCTGCTTTTAGCTCCCACATCAGAGTTGCCACATGGACCATATGACCCACAAAGCCTGAAATATTACTACCTGGCTCTTGACATAAAAACTGCCATCCCTTGCTCTGATGAATTAAGCTGTTAATATTTCTTTTGCATAATTACCTTTATTAAGTTTGTGTTTTATTTCCCAACTTGAGGACCAGGGCGGTGTCTAATATGCTTCTATGATCATTCAGAGCCCATCTCACTGCCTTATAACTTGTTAAAGTCTCAGTAAACAACAATTAATTAATTAATTAATTATGAATGAATGCATTACTATGATTGCCAAACTACCTGCATTTTTGTTGCCGTGGATATAGAATTGTTTGAGATAGAGCAATACTTTCTCCCATCTTTCCACTCAAGGCCTGCCTGACTCTCACTTCTTCCTCCCCAAGGTATCAGGATAGCAGTTGTTGGGCCCAACTTCAGGGATCACAAAACTTGGGGTTTGCATCCTGACCCTGGCTCTTGCCAGCCATGTGACCCTAAACAAGTTCTTAAAGTTCTCTAGGGTTCACCTCTTCATCTGTAAAATCATGATAACATAGTAATTAATCATAGGATTATTGTGAGGATTTTATTCAATAAAATAAACTAATGTATTTAAAGTACTAGGTATAGTTTATAGGACATAGTAAATGATCTATAAATGGTTGGTAATTGTTATCGTCCAATTGTGGTGGTACCTCATTTCCTTCTTTGCCCCTTTCTCTACCTAATCAATATTCCTTTCAAATGGTTGTGTTTTCCTGTATTTTTTGTGTTTTGAATTCAAAGGTTATAAAGCTGGAGTTCTCTGATAGTGAAGGGAGGGTAGCAACAAACAGATGGGTTCCTGTTGACTTCTCTTAACTCTCTTGCCACAGAAAAGCAGTAACTACTTTTTCTTAGTTATCAATTCAAACATTCAATAAATTCAATGAATGTTTTAAAAAAATTCATAGCCTGCTAGAGGAATGAATGAGGCACGGTCACTTATAGGATGGTGAATATATTGTGTGTTCTATTCCTGATGAAAAGTAAAGGTGTAACAAAGCTAAACATCAAGGGCAAACCTGAAGGAAAATTAGGTCCCCCAAAGCCAATGAAATGGGAGAATGGAGTGGTGTAGTATTTTACTTTGATGATAGTATTATTTCACAAAGTTAATCACTCCCAAGCTTCATAGTAATCTGCCAAGCACCTTCTATGTGCCAGGCTAGGAATACATCATTAAAAACAGATAAAAATCCCTGCCTTTGTAGACTTACATTCTAGTGAGGAGAAAATATACATATGAATAGAGAAAATAGGTAGATAGATAGATAGGTAGATTTTGTAGTATTAGAAGGTGATGACTGCTATGAGAAAAAAGTAGAGTAGGAGAAGGATCAGAATGAGAAAAGGGTAAGATATTGCTTGCATACTTTAATAGGATGGTCAGATGACCTTTGAATAAAACTTTGAAGGATCTGAGAGAGTGAACTATGGGGACATCTGGAGGGAAAAAATTACATGCAGAGGGAACACACAAAATTATGTCTGGCTTGGGCAAGGGACAAAAAGGAGGCTGATATAGAGGCCAGAAATACTCATAGGAATAAAGTTATTAACTTCTCTTGAGCCCTTACTATTCTCTGAACATTCTTCTAAGCTTTATTACATATAATCTTCAAGAGAGTGACATAATGTAAGCAAAGTTATTCTCTCCATTTTATTTTATTTTTTAAAAATTAAATCTATTGGGGTAACATTGGTTAATAGGATTATATAGGATTCAAAAGTGTACAGTTCTACAATATTATATCTTGGATGTGCTCACCACCTAAAGTCAAATCTTCTGTCACCATAATTTGATGCCCTTCACCTCTGGTAATCACTATACTTGTGTCTATACATTTTTGTTTGTTCACTTGTTGGTTTTAGTTTTATATCCTACATATTAGTGAAATCAAATGGTTCTAGACTTTTTATGTTTAACTTATTTTGCTTAGCATGATATTCTCAAGGTCCTTCCCCATTGCTGCAAATGATAGTATTTGATCTTTTATTATGGCTTAGTAATATACCATTGTACATATATGTGTACCATACCTTCTTTATCCAGTCCTCTATTGAAGGACACTTAGGTTGTTTGCATGTCTTGGCAACCATGAATAATGTTGCAATGGAGAACATGTATCTTTGCAAATAAATGTTTTCCAATTTTCCGAGTAGATACCCAGACAAGGGGTTGCTGGGTCACATGGTTTTCCCCATTTTATGGATAAGTAAACCAAAATATCTTAAAAGGTGAATAACTTGTGTAAGATTACACAGCCAGCAAGTGCTGTCTGACTCCATTGCACATGCTCTTCACCACTACATCTTTTCCTAATTCACCTTTGTCTATACAGGAGGTCAGGATTGGATTAGTGCTACTCTATCCTCAACCTGCTAAACTGAATAATTCTTTGTTGTGACCTCTTTCACTGGTGACTTTGTCTTTAGATGCATTAACTCAAATACAGGGTTTAAAGCAGAAGTTTTCCATGGCCCCTCTACCATCTTATGACATTTCTGAATTCTCTCCTGTTCTTTGCCATTCTGATCTTCCGTAATTTTATCAGCTCTGCCTCTGAGTACAAACCAGATCAGCCTCAAGGGCAAACCTGCAAACCAGTGAACACAACATCCTTTCTACCTTCTTCCTCCAGGGATCAACTGATGTATGTGGAGCCTCTTCAAAATAATATTTGCTTTGTGAATAAAGGGCTGCGGACAACCAATCATAGAGGGAAACATTATTTTTACAAGTTATTTTTGGTATATCCTTCTTCCTGCCTTTAAAAAAAATTCTGTTTGGAAGATCACCTCAGCCTTTGACAGCATTACCTTAAAAATTCCTAAATCCTCAAACCTGTCTACCTCCTTCTTAACCAAATACTAGGTATATTAAAACAATAACAAAGCCAAGTACTGAATTTTTTTTTTTTAGTCTGTTCTCTACCGATGAATGTTTTTTCATCAGAATTTTTTGAGCACTATCCCTATCCAAATTAAATCATTTCCTTCTCTCTTCATAGAACACAAGAGGATTAAACTACTTCTTTTCCTTCTTTGACATGTATAAAATATTTTCTCCTGGTAAAAGTTATGTCAAATTTCAAACCAGGATCAGAAAGATAGGATGTTCATTTCTCTGTTAGATCATAAAATTCCTGATTTAGCAAGACAACGAACTTGACAGGGAAGAAATTGATTTTTTTTTTCTTTTTTGCAGTCGTTTCTGAACTGAAATGAAGAAAAGAATAGAAAACTTGAATTTTCCCCATAATGAATATTTGAAATTAATAATTGCTTGAGTGTTAGTATTCTTGAAATAGGCACTAAAATGGATGTGGGTGAAAGATACTATGAGTTTTGTGAGTATTTTTTGAAGGAATTTCTAATATAAAAAATGAGAACATAAGTATATTGACCAAATTTTTGAGACTGATGGCATAAATTCCAATGGCAGAAAGCCAATCTATGATAATTACGTCCTTCAGAAGCTAAAGATACTTACTTTTTAATTATATGGTAAAATATTCTGACTTTAGGGAATAACCAAGCCCATCTTGTCATATCCCTCCTTTGAAATGTATTTTTATTTAGAATTATTTTTCAATTATACTTTACATTCAGTATTATTTTGTATTAGTTTCAGGTGTATAGTGGACATCTTATTGTATTTCAAATGGAGACCAATTGGTTCTTGGATCATGACAAATAAGATGTCTATAGAAATGATCTGGTGGAACTTTTCAAGAAAAAGCACTCAAAGTTTCTTTGGCTTCCTACAGTGATTAAAATAAATGTATCCCTGAGTAAATATGACTTTACACAATTTCTTCTGTTTTATGCTTTCTTGGAAATTTTCAAATAGAGTTAGAACACTTTAATGAACCCTTAGGGCCCATTACACAGCTTCAACCACTATCAACAGCTGGCCAATCTTGTTTCATTCATACTTTATTCTTTTAACACCCTCCCATACACGTATGAAGTATATTTAGGATGTCATATAATTTCATCTGTAAATACACAATTTCTTATTAAATTTAAAGAACTGACACCTGAAACATGCAATAATTCAATGCTAAAAAAAAAAGTGCTGGAGATCTATCCTGTGTTTAAATGTGCTCCCTGGCTCCCTTGGCTTCTGATCTTGACCCAGAAAAGATAAGAGAACAGTTCCAACCAAACCTAGTAGTCAGTCTATTGCAGGAAAAGTCAGGAAACTGAAGATCCAGTGTCATATGTAGTAGACGTACATAATTATTTTGCCTAGCATCTGAATTTTCTGTATTTGGAGACTTCTGCACCTGAAGCTTCATGGGAAACAGAGTTCATTCCCCATTGAGATGAAAATACAAGGCCCCGGCTGGTGGCACAATGGATAAGGCACCGGCCTGTGAACCCAAAGGTCGCTGGTTCAATTCCCCAGTCAGGGCACATAATCAGGTTGCAAGCCAGGTCTCCAGCCATGGCTGGAGGCAGGTGAAAGGCAACCATACACTGATGTTTCTCTCCCTTTCTTCCTCCCTCCTTGCCTTCCTCTCTAGGAATAATGAATAAAATATTTTTTTTTAAAGATGAAAATATAAAAGACTCCCTTCCTAGCCGCCTTTTATCTAAGGCAAAGGCCATAAGTGAGGCCTAGCCATGAGACACACCTGCACCACATTTTAAAAGGGCAGTGGGTGACCCAAAGCAGGGACAGAATACATAAGTATGGGGTTGTAACAAACAGCATAAAGAACATAGTCAATAATACTGTAATAACTTTGTATAGTCACAGAAGGTAACTAGACTAATTAGGGTGGTCACTTCATAATGTATATAAATATCATATTTATATAAATATCACTATGTTGTATATTAATTTTACTTAAAAATAGGATCCATTATTTTCCTAGGAGTTCGTATTTTTACTAGTTTAATTAGCTTGTTTATAGTGTAATTATAACATTTCTACAAAACCCCAACTAGAGTGAAATATTTAAACCAAATAAAATAAATGACTAGTTTTTGTTTTGGTCACTGTACATTAAAGATGCACAGCTTTTGATGCTTTTAAAATTTGACCCAAATAGTAGATAATTACAAAATAATTTCTCGTTCAAGTGTGCCTTGTTTGAAATTCTTGATCAATGTGTTTTTGTTTAACTACCTATGAATGTTAATGTCAGAAAAGATCTATTTCTCCCATTGTAAAAAGTTCCTCAGTTCTGTTGTTGTTGTATCAGATAATTTCAAATCTGTATCTCCTGATTTATAGAATACATGATGGAAAAAATACTCACTGATGGTAACCTGCATAGAGATGCTCTCTTCAAGGATGAATGTGTTTAACAGGCCTGGAAAATAACCCAGCCAGGGAAAATTTTTTTAAAAAAAGAACATAGTTTTTGTTTGTCAACCCCCTTAAAAGCAAATGACAGGGGCAATTATTTCTTTCCTTTTGCTAACCCAACATGAATTCACACTCATTAGAGGGTTGAGTGTGCAATGCCTCGCAGGTGCTCTTTTGTAACGTGGGAATGTTAATTAAGCCTTTGTACAATACCCAGTCATTAATTTAGCTGCACTAGTTCCTATCTCAAAGTCTATGTGTTGCTCTTTTTCCTGCTCAGCAAGCCTCCTAGCTTGGCAGTGTTTTGCATTTGCCTTTGCCTTGTGTGTTTGTAACCATTTCTCTGGTATAGATTATTCTCCAGCCTTCACAGAACCTCAGCGCACAGTGAGTTTTTTTGACTCCACTGAAATTCTGTTACAAAATTTTCTTTCCACTTCCTCCCACCGCCCACTGTTTTCTTGTTGATCCCAATGATGATAGCTTGCCAACATTCTAGTTTCTTGGGAAACTTTATGTATGAAGACTTTCTTTGTTCTCAACCACATTTTTTTTTTTTTTTGGCAGAAATAATCCTTTATATTAATTGATTGTGTCTGTTTTCATAGGAAAAAAGATAAGGAATGGTTTAACCCGTAGGCAAGAATATAAGTGTGCAAACATTTTCTAATTAGAACATTTTACTCCCCAGGATAGGATAATTATAGGTCAGGTGTATAAAGAGGTATAATTCCTCTACGATTATTCCCTCACAGTTTAGGCTATCCTTGTATGCTCTGAACAACTGGCCAATTGGAATGATTTCAGGCTCTGAAAAGCTACTTGGCCCCAAATAGCTCTCTGGCCCGTGTTCAGAAGAACCACTCTTTAAGGATTTCATGATCAAGATGTTGTTTAAGGACTAGTAGCTCATTTATTGGGACTAGTTAAACCTATTATTATTCACAGTTACCTATTAGAGAGCAGACACTAAAGGACTGGGAACTCATGACGGGTATTTTTCGATGGAAAGAACCAATTGGGAGAAATGGTAAAGTCTAAAAATTCCTGATGGGCAGCACAGTGCAAGCAGACATTTGAAGGTTTAAAGGTCATCAAAGGAAAGAAGAAGTAGGGAAGTTTTAGGGAATGTTGCACAGCCATATGGATAAATTTATTTATCACTATTTTATCAATACAAGGTTCTTTTTGTCTATTTGCTTATGGTACAAGTAAATCTTTTTTGGTGTCAGCTATGTGAAGCAACATATTTTTATGTTTTTATTTTAGTGACCAAAATCTTTTAAAATAAAAGTTCCAGGTATTCCCAGTGTGAAAAACCTCTCCAGATTGAAAGGGGTTGGAATATTGAGGTTTGCTTTCCTCACAGCACCTGGCTTCTCCTTTTTCTCTTCCACCCGGCCCCGACGCCAGCCATTCCTGAGGCAGCTCTCTGACTAAAGGCTGTTTGATTCATTCTTTTCCTTTGAAATGAAAGATACTTATTCAATGGATTAATGATTGCAACTGACATTTGGAAAAGAAAAACCATTCTTCATTAAAGTTGGCAAATTTGAGAAATGGCTGATACCTCCCAATTCATTGATTCATTCACTCATTTTTTTCCAACAAATATTATTGATAAATGTCAAACAATCTACTATGGGCCAGATACTGTGCTAAATTCTGGATATATAAGCGTGACCAATACAGGCACGGTCTGTGCCTCATGGAACCTGCACTCTCAGAGTCTGCTATGAGCTGCCATGTGCACTGTTTGAACAAACCATTTACCCAAGATGTTCGCCCCACATCTAACCACACTTTGTTCACAGCAATTTTTCCATAGATAATATTTTTAGACATGCCTTATGACAACATGCTCATGCTATGGAAAGTTCCGAAGACTATCTGGGTGGGCCTCATACCCCAGTGGAGAACAATGGAGCAAAGTAAGGAATTAGTAGTCAGGGCCAGACTGCTGGTCTGGTTCCAAGGAAAGTTAATCCTTAAAGGAAAAAGGGCAAGTCATTATGTCAGATTAAGGAGGGACAAATAGCACCAAGACTCAGGAGCAGAGGCCAGAACAGGCAGTTCTCAAGCAGCAAAGAGCATTCTCACATGTGTTATTTAAGTCCCTACCTGCAACTAACAGTATCTTTGAAATGCTCCCTGTGTGTTCCAGATCACTTCTGGTTGTCTCCCTACCTGCCCACGGAGAAGCCCAGTGGCAGGACAGGGAGATGTGACATGAGCGTGAGACTTTGAAGTCACAGTATGATGGGGAAGTGGCATATATGCAATAACTATCACAGTTACGGGATGGAAGTGGTAGGTGTGTCTGGACTAGAGATAAAGTCTTGGGTGTTACCTATAGAGGACGATGCTGTAGTCTCAACAATGAGGCTTCAAAGAAAGTGCATCAAGAGGGAAAAGCAGTAGATCAAGAACAGGTTCTGCCAAAGTTTGTGGACATCAGAATGGGAAAGGGAAATTATTGAAGAGACAGAAATAATCAGACAGCAGCACCATTAATAAAGGAAATGTATGCACAGGTACAATGGTGACAATTCTTTATTGAAGAACTTGGAAATTCACTCTGAATCATGTAGGTTTTTGTTTGCAGAAATCCCAGTAGTTTTTTGCTATGAGACCAAATACTCTGCTAGAAAATTGTTCTGTAAAAATATATAACTCTAAAAGACACCTTTTACTGATGAGGAACAAGAGAGAAACTGCATCCTGGCCATAAACAAAATTCTTAACTTGTTCCTCTGACCAGACATTTGCCACATTTATACTACCCCTTTCAGTTCTCATTTATTCTTCAATCTACTTTAAAACATCATGTTTTCTTTCTGACTATCTACACATTTCTAACCCTAACTCATCATTATTCTACTGTCTGCAATACAGTGTCATTTTTCTCTGTCTAGGAGGAAAAATATCAACTCTTCCTAAATTCTTTACTTGGCTATTTATAGCTTACTCTTAGGAACACTGTCCACAGTGACTTGTTTATATCATATAATATAACCTCTGAATTTTCAAACATGCCTTTCCCTTCTGCTTCTTTCAGGCACAGGTATTTAAGACGGCCTTTTGAAAAGCAGGTGTAGCTTTTAGGTGAATCTTCAAATAATGTAAAAGTCATCTTTTTCCTTCAAGGAATAATGGCTATCTGGCTCTTCAGCTGCTTTATAATAAAAGTTTGGCTTTCTCTTTAGTGCTCCCTGAATTTCAATGCTATATTATTCTTTGAGGGAGAGGAAGAAGGAAACTGATTCCTAGTGAGCCCAAAGGCACAGATTAGGGCTGCAAACTCAAGTCCCAGAACCTATAAACTTATAAAATATAAGCCCATGACATATAGAGAAAAGAATAGTAGTAGTAAAGAAAGAGTCCAGTATTCTAAAAAAAAAAAAAAAAAAAAAAAATACAGCTAGAGGGAAGTCTTAAAAATTATTTAAGGCTTCATATGTGTTTATACCTACTTATTTCTATTCAACTTGTATTTATTGACCATCATGTTTTAAGCTAATGCTGGCAATATAAAGATAAATAACTTTCATAGACTATATAAGTAGTAGATAGAATAAACATGAGCTTTTTCACAGAGAAAAGTAAATATGACACCACCGGTGATACAAAGTCCCAAAAGAATAGAACTGTCAACTGAAATGGGGCATTGGAAGGGATTTTGTTTTTAGTTCATAAAAGCATCTAATGCAAGAGATATGTCAAGAGGTATAAAACCCTATATGGAATTCAAAAGGGCACAGTGGAAAGGCTGTATTCCAGTACTGGTGGGCTTGGAAGTATCATATGTCTTCTTGGTGTGCTATTCTACCCAAAGAAGAACACCTAATAAATTCTTGGTTTAGCTTATTGCTACACTCTCTGTACTTCTAGCCAACTTGTAAGACTGGTTAGCAGTATGGCAGTATCAGGAGTTATGAAGGAAAGTGGCCTGATCACATAATGGTCACAAAAAAGGAGAAGTTGTGAGTGGCTAAGCATTTCCTTGGATTTTGAGAAAGTAGCTTGTAGTCTGTCCGAAGGAAATGTTCACATGATTCATTACCTAAGACTCAGAAGAAATATGGCTAAAAAAGAAATGGGATATTCTATAAACAAAATGCTGACAAAGTCATCAAAAATTATCTCAAGCAGAAAGAAAATGGGGAGGCAGCTGTAGAGATCAAGGCAGGTACATTGGTACTCTTGGGACTTCTGATTTTAAAAGGATATGTGAAAAAGATGCAAACTGGGACACAAAGTGAGGAGCACCCAAAAACATGACAATCCGGAAAGACTACCAAGAATCAGCCAACATAGTTGGATGAGACAAGATACTGGTTTGACACATAAAAGTTACTTTTCCTCCAGAGAGTCCTTGTTACCTTCTGACCCTCCCCCATCAGCAAGCTAAACACAAGGCACCTGCTATCTCAAGCGTGGATTGTCACAGCACACAAACAGAAGAAAATTAGTCCAATTCTGGGGCCTGTTATGTTGCGGAGCTTTATCAGAATGAGAGATACCTTTAAATCTCACATGGACCCATTCTGCTCCATGGATGTGTCAAGTCTGATTCTTTTAAAAATCAATTAAATACGGTCCTGGCTGGTAGCACAGTGGATAAGGTGCCGGCCTGCAAACCCAAAGGTCGCTGGTTCTATTCCCCAGCCAGGGCACATAACCAGGTTGCAAGCCAGGTTTCCAGCCTGCTCTGTGGCTGGAGGCAGGTAAAAGGCAACCATACATTAATGTCTCTGTCCCTCTCTGCCTCTCTCCCTTCCCCTCTCTCTGGAAATAATAAAATAAAAAATGGAAAAAAAATTTTAAAAATCAAATAACTTCAGAAATCAAGGTTGCCTTTTTTCTTGAAGAAATAATTTTTATGTTATCCTCTTTTTTCTCTAAGACCATATTAACAGTAACAGATATTATTCATATTATTTTAAGATTTTTTACTACGAGTGAATCTTTTCATTGGAATGTACGTGCAATCCAGGAAACCACTCCCTGCCCATTCCCAACAACAACGTTTCCACATGCAGACACACCAGAACTCCATGAGCATGGTCCAATGATTGCAGAAGGGGGGTGTTTGACCCCTTTTATTAAGAGGCCTAGGGCAGAAATGAAGAGCTGTGGAAACATCGCCACCTATTGTCAATTTATCTTAAGCAGTTTCAGTGGGCAGGTCCTTCACCATGCTTTATTAAAGTCAAGTTAGCTTAACTTGTAGATAGAGGAATTTCTCATAGAAATATGGCATTCATTATATGGTCTCTTCTATTCTGAAACATATGGATTTTTATCTTCTGGAAAAGGGTCTAGAGATCTCACAAGACCTACTGTACAACCATAGTCCACATCATAAATTGTTAATCCTATTTGTTTCTTATAAGAAGCAAAATTATAATCATATTAATTGCACATTGGTTCTTCTAGACTGTTGGTCAAAGAAGTAAATATAATTGGCTTAAAACACCAGTCCCTCCTGATATCATTATGCACAAAACACCTTCATGCGTGGGTTGAATTAGAAATGGTTTAGATACACACTGTAAAAGAGAATTACGTTCTGGGTGGATGGCAATGTGAAAAGAAGGTTCTAGTAGTATCTCAAAGGAAACTGTTTTATTTTAAAAAGTGTTTAACAATGACTAGAATGAAGGCCTTTTCTATAGAAAAGCCTATAGAATTGCAATAACACAAGTAAAATAAAGCTAGGGGGAATAAATAATATACCAGGTAGCAGAATCAAAATATTAATATACCTCAGTTGACTGATAAAGTGGGCTGAAATAATTAATGAGAGAAGAAATATAAATTCCCATATTGGAGCTGAAAAAGGTCAGTTTTTCAAATTCAGATCATGAGGAAAACATTGCAAGAGCAGATCTCATGAAAAAACTTTTGGTGTTCATATTAACTAGAATGTCAACATAATGAGATTAAAGGAGCCAAAAGCAGCAGCTACCCAAATTAAGACCATAGAGTATGGTTTGCTTGTCTTGTCTCCAAATTTAACAAAGTTACAGAGAAAATGTTATGCAGCTTGAACATAAAAGTGTCATGTCTAAATATGTTACATTATAAAGTGCACCAAGAAATGAGGAAATATCATTCTACTTCTCAGAAACTATAACCTGATTCAGCAAAAAGTCAGCCTTTGCAAAAAGAGGGACGTTCCCATATGGATACTTATTATTTCACTTTCATCTTTCTTGCCTGTATGAGTCAGCTCGGGCCGCCATAACGAAGTACCTACCATAGACTTAGCTATTTAAACAACAGAAATTTGTTTCTCATGGTTATGGACACTGAGAAGGCCAAGATCAACATCAACATCAACCAGCAAGCTAGGTCTCATGAATTCTACTTTCTTGGTTTGCAGGCAGCCTCTATCTCTCTGTGCTCACATGATCTCTTTTTTGCATGTGCACATGCCCGTGCTTGTGTGCTCACATGCACGCGCGCGCGCACACACACACACACACACACACACACACACACACTGAGAAAGACAGGTCAATCTTCCTCTTCTTGTAAGACCACCAAACCTATCTGTTTAGGGCCACACCCTTACAACCTCTTTCAACTTTAATTACTATATTTACCTTATCTCTAAATATAGCCACATTAGGGGGCAGAATTTATCTTGTCTGTCTGTTCAGGATGTGGTAACAAGATACCATATACTACATGGTTTAAGCAACAGCATTTATTTTCACACAATTCTTGAGTTTAGCAGTCTGAGATCAGAGAGCCAGCCTTATCAGGTTCAAATGAGAGCCTGATCTCATTGTGTCTTCAAATGGTAACAAGATAGTGGTGGTGGGGGTGGGGGAAGTAGAGAGAAGGTAAGACTTTCTTTTCATACAAGAACACAAATCATATCATGCAGACCCTACATTTATGACCTCATGTAAGCCAGATTACCTCTCAAAGGTGCCACTTTCTAATGTCATTCATACTGGGAGTTAGAGCTTCAATCTATGCTTTTTTGGGAGACATGACACAAACATTCAGTCATAATAGGCTTCAACATATGACTTTGTGAGGGAAACCATTCAGCCCATAAAACTGCCTTTTTTGTAAGTGAAAATATCAACTAACATCAAGTCAGAAGAACTACACTTATGCTTCAGTAACTACCAAATTTGGCTACAGATACAAGAATTTGACAAATAACCACAAAAAGCATCCTATGAAAATACAATACATTAGCATCCTGGCTGGTGTGGTGCCGTGGATTGAGCACCGGCCTGCGAACCCAAAAGTCACTGCTTCAATTCCCAGCCAGGGCACATACCCAGGTTGCAAGCCAGGTCTCCAGCCAGGTCCCCAGCTGGAGGCAGGTGAAAGGCAACCATACATTGATGTCTCTCTCCCTCTCTGCCTCTTTCCCTTTCCCTCTCTCTAAAAATAAATAAAATCTTAAGAAAAAAAGAAAATACATTAGCTATATTGAATTTATATTAAGAGGATTATATATATATATTTAAAGATTTTATTCATTATTTTCTCTTTTTAATATTATTTATATTTTTATTTATTTTTTAAATGTGTTTTATTTATTTTGCTATTATAGTTGTTCCAATTTTCCCCCCTTTGCCCCCTCTATCCAGTACCCCATTTCCTCCAGCAGAGCCCTGCTTATTTCATGTCTATGAATCATGCATATAAGTTCTTTGGCTTCTCTATTTCCTTTGTTCTTCTTAACATCCCCCTGTCTATTCTGTAACCACCAATGTGTACTTTTTTTTCCTTTCACATCCAGACACTTCACCATTTAATTACTACCTTCTGTCAGCTTCTCAAATCATATTAATACAAAGTTTTTTTTCATTATTCCAAAATGCCTGTTACTTCATTTGTTTAAATAATTACTCTTTTAAGTAATATGAGTTGCAATATTACCAAACACCTGCAGAAATACATTTATACCCATACATATTTTTACACATATTTAAAGTACATACTGGATTTTGAAGAGTTAATACAAAAAATTTAAAATATGCCAATAGCTAACATAATCATTACATGTTAAATGATAGTGTTTTAGATATATTGTAGCAAAATTAAGCAGATTTTTCTCTTCTTTAATACTTATTTTACTCTGGAATGCTATTTTTGTGAAATATATCACAGAAATGGTATATTGCAGAGCTCACTTTTGTGAAAGTTGTCATAGACACAGTGCCAAACCCATAGTAAAAAATTAATTTGGTTTTTAAGTCAAATCCTCCCCTCTCCAATAATACAGTTCAACTTTATTTTAAGCTACTGGAACTACAACTTATTCTTTTCGGAGTTTTCTATCCTAAACAATAAATTTCTTTCTTTCTTTCTTTCTTTCTTTAGGCCGTGCACAGGTCTTCTTTCAATACCCTCTGTTTTTCTTCTACGTGTGTTTTACAAGTTGAAGCCTTCAGAAATAATGGCACTTGCACTGCCCAGCCAGTCCCCAGAGTAGAAATTATTATGTATACTATGTTGAGGTAAAAAATAAAAATCCTTAGAATTTAAATGATTTTGTAGAATAGTATTCTAGCTATTTTTTCAAACTTGTGGTTGATTTCCTATGTGATCCTAAAGTAACCCCTGAACTATTTAAGAGTCTGTAGAGGCAGAGATTAGGTATGTTCACATTTCAATAATAAAGTTTACTATAGCATTAATTCCTTTTCCCAAGCATCCCCAGTTTGGAAGCCTTCATAACTGGAAATGTATATTTCCATGATTTAGTTGAAAGGAATCTCATCTAATTTACATGCTAATATGAGAATATATATTGTCTGTGTACACGAATCATACAGTTTAGTAGTTTGCAACTTCCATCCAAATTGGTCTTCATTCTCAGCATTTTTTCTAACCTAAAGATTGACTGATTTCACAACACACCCATGACTAGTTGGTTGCTATTTAAAACATAAATTGCTAACAAAATCTATATATTACACACCTACAAATAAGCACATATTTTGTAACAGTGAATAAGAAAGACAGCATGTCTTCTATGTAATATACAGCCACATTTTCTTAGGTGTTTCTTCTTCCTTAACTGCATTCGATTTTTCTGAGTTATTGTAAGTAACCTGATTTTCCCATATTGTGAAATGATTCCAATTTAAGAAAACTTAACCTGCAATAATGCAGATACAAATAATATACAAAATTGTACCTTAGTAAGTAAAACCTATTTATAACAAGATCACTTCAAAGCATTCATAGGTTAAAGTTGGTTCTTATCCATTCAGCTGCCCTATGTCTTTTGATTGGTGCATTTAATCCATTTACCTTTGTACCTGTGTTCCAGTTTGTCTCTTGTTTCTTTATCTTCTTAAAGTAGACCCTTTAGCATCTCGTACAATGCTGGTTTGATGAGGATGTATTCTTTTAGACCTCTTTTGTCTGGAAAGCTCCTTATTTCACCTTCTATTTTGAATGACAGCCTTGCTGGGTAGAATATTTTTGGTTGCAGGCCTTTGTTTTTCATTACTTGAAATATTTTTTGTCATTCCCTTCTGGTTTGTTGTGTTTCTTTTGAGAAATCAGCTGATAAACTTATCAGAGCCCCCTTTTATGTTGTTAGCTGTTTCTCTCTGGCTGCTTTTAGGACTCTCTCCTTGTCTTTGAAGTTTGCCATTTTCATTATGATGTGTCTTGGAGTGGGCCTGTTTGGGTTCATCTTCCTTGGCACCCTCTGTGCTTCCTGAGTTTGCATGACATTTTCTCTCCTCAAGTTAGGGAAGTTTTCTGTCATTACTTTTTCAAAGAGGTTTTCTATCCCTTGCTCCTCCTCTTCTTCTTCTGGTATCCCCATGATACAGATGTTATTACATTTCATGTTGTCCTGCAGCTCTCTTAAAACCTCTTCATTCTTCTTCAGTCTTTTTTCATTTTGTTGCACTGCCTGCAAATTTTTTCCTACATTGACCTCCAGCTCACTGATTCAATCTTCTGCTTTCTCTAGCCTGCTTTTGATTCCTTCAACTGTGTTCTTCAATTCAGAAATGGTATTGTTCATTTCCTCCTGGCTCTTATTGATGGTTTCTAGGTCCTTTTTAATGCTGGGGTAGTTCTCAGTAAGTTCCTTGTACCTTTCCTGGAGTTCTTTGTAGTTCCCCTGGAGTTCTTCATAGTTCCCCTGGAGTGACTTGTAGTTTTCTTTGAACTGGCTGAGCTCATTGAGCTTCTCTATCATCATTATTTGGAATGTCTGAGAGTGTGCTTGCCTCTATTTCATTTTGCACCCTTCCTGGGGATTCCTCCTTTCCATTTGCTGAGGGTTTATTTCTTTGTCTTCCCATTTTAGGTGACTCTTATTTGTTTCTGCTTCTTGGATTGGTCTGCTTTGACTTACTGTCTTAGTGGCGTGACCTTTTGTGGTGTAGAGGTGCACTTTTTTTTACTCCCTGGATCTGTGCTTGGTAACCTCAGCTTGTGTCCCAGTCATGTGGCCTAGTTAGCCAGTTGAAGACTACCCGAGTTCCACTGTCTTTGTTTCCGTTGGTTGTTAATCCAATCAGTCTGTGACCAGTGGTCAGTTTTAGGCACCTCTGGATAAATTCAGTTGTTAATCCAATCAACCTGTGATCTGAGGTCACTGCTGAGTGGGGTGGATTAATTCCTATGGGTGGGGCTGTGCCTTCCCCTAAGGCTCCCACCCTTTGGAGAAGAGTGGTCTGCTGGCTCTATGGGGGATGGGTCAGTGCTAGACTCACAGGCTGCTCCGTCAACTGTCCCCCTAAAACCACTGACCCAAACCCTCCTTAAATGTCTCTAGTCCACTGTGCCCTCCCTCTGCTGGAGCCCAGGGTAGGTGGGGCCTCCATATTTTCATGCGTGGTCCCTTTAAGAACTCGGTGTCTGTCAAACTGGCTAAGCCTGGTGGCGGTTTGCTGTTCACAGCTGGTTGCTGGTTTACTCTCAGCTGTGTTGCTGTAGGCCGGGAAGCACAGTTGGGGGTTTAGATCCCACCCTTCTCAGGCGGAAACCCAGCTGCTGAGATGTTTCTCTGTCCCTTCAGCTGCCGCCCTTGGGAGCCCCACTAGCCCTCTCGCGTCTCTGCACTTCCTACCCATCACGTTGTGATGAATTGGCTCTTCTGTTCTGTCCCTGGTAATAAGACTTCTCTCCAACTGGTTCTATTGGTTATTCCGGATGATTTCTCCCCAATTAAGTTGTGTTTCCAGTTTGGTGTTGGGAGGAGATTGGTGTAGCGCCACTTACTCCTCCGTCAGCTTGGTCCCTTATTCCAAGAGGATTATGTATTTTATTAGTAGTAGTAAGTTGTGCTACCCATCCCTTATATTAGTGAAATTTAGAATAAGCTTATGTATGCACATACATCTATTTGTTTTCTTCAGAGACCCAGTTGTTAAACATTTAGCAGCCACTCCTGGGCAAAGACAAATAGAAATGAAAGAGAGAAGAGCTGGAGGGACGGTACTCAAGCCCCTGGACCCAACAGTATTTATAATTGCCAGATCTACCCTGTGCTTTCCAGTTACATGAACCAATAAATTCCTTTCATTTGTGGGTGCCTTAAGCTAATTTTCATTGGATTCCTGTCACTTTCCTCCCAGAGTCCTAAAATCATGTGTCATAGGCATATTCAGGAAACCGAATTGTTTTTAAGCCCTGAGAAGGAGGTTACTGCCGGTCTGAAGACATGGCCTCTGCTTTCAGGATCAAACCAGACTTTAAGCAGAAGGGATTAATGAGATTATTCTGAAGCTCTGGATTTTGCAGTGCTAGTTTACTGCTTCTCTGCCTCTGGCCTCATGTTCCCCTTTAATAACAGGACCCATTTCTGAGACCAATGGCTATTTTTTACCCGGTCTGCAAATAGGTCTCTTCTGGGCATTGTACCTGATCATGCCAGATGCCAGCACCTTTAGGACGGGCTCTGCCTTTATCTTAGCAGACGCCCCAGGGCCTGCTATGTAGCTGTGCAAAACCTGCCTCTTCCTGATGGCCCAGAGCAGTGCTCCTAGGCCTTTCTGGCATGAACAGCTCTTCTCAGAAGCCACCTCCAATCCTCAATGTGACTCCCCTGGGCCTGCCATGTTAGGCCCAATCCAAGTCTACTGCTCACTGGAGCCCACGTAGCTGGGCCCTTGCCTGCCAGGGCCTTTCCCTACGGAGCAGGCTGTCTCCAGGCTATCCTGCAGCCAGGCCCTGACACCTCACTTCTGAGAACTGCAGTGCTGGAGGTCACTCTGCGGAGAAAAGGGAAACCACACATTGCAGTTTGGGTGACCGCTTTCAACTTAGACTTTGGCTTGAACACTGAAGGGAAGAACCTGTGACAATGAAGTGCCAAATATTCTTTACATTTATCATTAAAAAACAGATTAATTCTAGGTAGTAGATTGACATGTAACTAGGTTAGTCTGCAAAATAAGGCTAAAGAACATGCTCACTTGCCGGTTTGTAATGTTTCTTTTCCTTCCTCTCTCCTCTCATCTCCACCTATTCCTTTGAAGTGTCTAAGGCACTAAAATCAAGAGTGGCAAAAGAAGCATTCTTCTAAAAACGTGAACAACCGCAACAGAAAGCTCGGCTCCTCAGTCTGCAAGGCTATCTATCTCCAGTCTTTGTGAATGTGTTCCTTTGCCTAGTGGCTGCAGACACAGCCTAGAATCTTAATAATGGGTCTCATTAAATTGCATTTTACTCTTTGCTTGGGAAAAAAATTAATGTAAGTTCAAGCAATTACAATATGTCAACATCAGAAAGTCTGAACTGATGAGCTCAAAAGACTGAGAGTAGGGTAATTTAACTTGTTCCATTTGAGAGAAAGTGAAAGATGAAGTAAAATGGGACTCGTGACCAACTTAACCTTTTTGGAATTTTTTTTCAGAAGCTACAGAAAAGAAAATGGCTTTGAAAAACAGATGTTGGGTGACTGATGTCCTCCTCCCTTGGGCTTGGCATGGAAATGACTCAAGGAGTAGCCATAAGGTATGACCCAAATTGGCACTTTTACTCTGAGGGTGAGTGTCAGGGTACTGAGTGTAAGACATTTAACTCTCTAAGCAAGAGGTACTATTTTCAGTGCCAGGCCTTGAGGAAGGATTGATGTTCAGATTGTTCTAACTTAACCTGCTCTTTCCCAACATCTGATATCACTGCTATGCCAGAACAGAAAGAAAACAAAGAAATTGATGTCCCTGATTGCTAAAGAACCTTATCAGCTCCAGTTTTTATACCTAAATAGAGTGTGTTGATAGAAGGGAGGGAAACCACAAACTCTTTGATCCCTGCAACTCAGTAAAATTCTTGGGTTTGACTCACAGTTCTGAAAGCCAAGAGACCACATATCAAACACCAAACAATCAGCTAACTTTTTTAACAGAGAACAGTTATGGAAACCATGAAGGATTGCTGGAATCTCTAGAAGCCATGTAGTCTTCATGAGAAAAGACCAAGAAACAGGAACATTATTCATGGGAGGACAAGCCATCTTGTCACTTGTTTTCACTGTACAACAAGTTAAAGAAGCCTAGGGCTTCCTACTTTATTTGCAGGAAAGAGATTCAGTTGGTTATGAGGGTATTCATAGCCTAGCTGAATCAGTGAATTACAGAAATATTAACAGGGTCAGATTGTGTATCAAAAAGTCAGTATTAAGTGTCTCCATCCAGTGCCAACCATTTTATCTGTTCCTTCATTCAAATAAACATCTGTGTTCCAGGGTATTTTTGCTTTTAAACTTACATGGAAACTGGGAATGCATTCTTTAGAATTAGATGATTAATGTGAGGGCTCCATTAACATAAAAACATATGTTAATCATCCCATTCTCCCTTCAAAGATGAGGATCTGTACAGTACAAAGATGAGGATCTTGTACCAGTACAAGCAAAAATACATTCATCCATTCACTTACCAAATTACTTGAGATTAAGCATTTCTTTAGGCCATTTTATTTCTACTACTATTTTCTATTAGGTTATTATTTTTTATTCCAATTGCAGTTGACATTCAATATTGTGTTGGATTCAGACATGCAGCATAGCAGTTGGACATTTATAAGGCTTGCGGGGTGGTCCTCTCTATGAGTCTGGTGCCCACCTGATATAATACATAAAGTAGTTGCAGTATTATTGACTGTGCTCCTGGTGCTGTACTTTATATCCTGTTGGGCAACAAAATAGTCATGGGCATCAGGAGTGTGGTCTATGACATTATAGTGACTGTGCGTGGTGCTGGTTGAGTATTGGACCTGTTGGGAGGATCACTTTATAAATTACATAAGTATCTGGCCACTGTGCTGTACACCTGAAACTAATGCAAAATAGCGTTGAGTCTCAACTGTAGTGGTGAAATAAAAAAATAAATAAAAATAAACAAATGTTGAAGGGAGAAATGATCTTTATCAGATTAGATACGATCTTTAACAGATTAGATGAGACCCTTTTAAAATCTAGGGGTAGATAATAATGTAATTATTAAAATAGAGACTTTCTGTCTTAAATCATATCAAGGCTTTCATTGGGGATTTCCTACAGTAATGCGTTCTCTCCAAGTTGTTCTCTGGAGCAGCTGTACTTAACTTTTTGAGTGCCACCACTCAAGTGATGGATGACATTTAAATATGCACTACCACGAGCATGCCCAGATTTTAATTAATCCAAAACAACTTTTGTATGCCCAGAAATAAAATACTACAATGATTTATGATGGCCAGGGCTATGAAATATAGATCAGGAATGGGTAGGCAAGGCTTCCAGCTATGCTTAATTCTTGATACGTTAGTGGTAATTCCACAGCTTTTTCTTCCACTCAAGAAAGCCTTATGAATTTAAAATTTTAAAAAAAAATTTCTATTACAGTTGGCATACAATATTAATGTTGGTTTCAGGTGTACAACATAGTGATTAGACATTTCTAAACCTTACGAAGTGGTCACCCAGGTAATTCTAGTAGCCACCTGGCACCGTACATAGTTGCTACAATAGTATTGACTATATCCCCTATGTTGTAATTTACATCCTTGTGACTATTTCATAATTGCCAATGTGTACTTCTTAATCCCTTTACCTTTTTTCATCCATCCTCCCAACACCTCTTCCATCTGGCTACCATCAATTTGTTCCTTGTATCCATGAATTTGTTTCTGTTTTGTGAGTTTATTTTGTTTTTTTTTTTTTTTAGATTCCACATGTAAGTGAATTTATATGGAATTTGTCTTTTCCTATCTGTCTTATTTCATTGACCATAATACCCTCCAGGTCCAACCATGCTGTTGCAAATAGCAAAATCCATTCTTTTTATGGCTGAGTAATATTCCATTGTATATATGGACCACATCTTCTTTATCCATTTGTCTATCAATGAACACTTAGGTTACTTTCATATTTTGACTATTGCTGGTAAATAATGCTGTAATGAACATAAAAGTGCAGATATTTTTCCAAATGCGTGTTTTGGATTTCTTCACATAAATACCCAGAAGTAGCAGATCACTATGGACTTTAGATGATTGATAGTTATGTTATTTGGGGGAGTAACTTTGAATTAACTCATATGTACTTTTTAAAATATTTGTAAACTTGGAGCATTAGTTCCTATTAATTGTATATTACTATGACATCACTTACACATGGCTGAGACTTTCAGCCTTGGAATTTTGGTTATTAAATATGAGAGGAAAAAGGAAATGAAAAAGGAAGTAAAGCTCTGTTTTAGGAAATGGAAAAGGGTAGGAAGGAGAATACAGGGTGAATCAGAGAAGAAGAATTGCCGGGAGGTATGGAGTATTAGAGTGCCAACTTCTTTGGCTTCCCCCAATTTAGCAGATACAGTTTGGAAACAAGGGAAACAAACCAATTTTGTCCTTTATCCAGGGGAGTCACAGGCCTCAGATGGGGTGAGAAGATGGCCTTGGGTGGGGCCAGCATGTCCCAGAACTTTTTGTGAGTGTACTCTGAAAAGTCAGGAGACAGGATACACTTTTGGCAGCCAGTCTAAGAAGCTAAACTGTTTTCTAAACCCCCACTAAGAAAAAGGTTAGTGTTTGTCACATTAGTATCAAATACCTTCACTTATGTTGAACTTATACATTTTTTAAAGTGCCCCTTTCAAAACAGGACATTCAATTTGAAAGACTTTCATATCACAACTTTTGACCATAACATGATATTAAGAAATTCAGCACACACAGTGGCTAAGCCACCAGCCTGCAAATTCAAAGGTCTCTGGTTCGATTCCCAGCCAGGGCACATAACCAGGTTGCAAGCCAGGTCTCCAGCCAGGTCCGTAGCTGGAGGCAGGTGAAAGACAAACGTATATTGGTGTCTCTCTTCCGTTCTGCCTCTCCCCTTTCCCCTCTCTCTAAAATAATAACTAAAATCTTTCAAATAAATAAATATTTACTTAATCTTAACAAAAAAGAAAAGAAAAGAAATTCGGCAGAAATTTTAACGTCAGAACTGGAGTACAGGTCAGAATCCTGGCAAGAAACAGCTGGCACTCAAAGGGGTAATCGTGAAAATTTGATAAAGGAACTATTGACAGAAGTGGGATTGAGTCAAAGGAAAAAAGAAAGGATGGTGAAGCACCCTGGGATTAGCAACCCCGGGAAGCCATGGCCATCCCGTGGCCTGAAAGGACGAGGGGAGGCTGAGGCAGAGGCTGCCCCAGTTGTTGAGCTGCGGGAAGTGTCACCTACTGAAAACGTGGCTGCCCAGCCAGAGCACAGTCCGGCAAGGAGAGTGTGGGGGCCGCAGAAGGGGTCTGGGACTTAATGTCCTGTTGGTGTTTTCCGTTGGCTAATCACAGTCAGAAGCCGGAAGGAAAGAGGAAGGAGTGATGAAGTCCCTGGTGGTCAGTCTCCCTGGGTACAGAGCAAGGTAGCGAAGACACAAAGAGATGGGATCTGAAGGGGCAAGTGGAGAAGCGGGTTTGTTTCTGCTCAGCCTTCTGCCTTTTGCTCAACTCTGTGTCGCTCTGTAGCGTCGCCGACAGGGTTGGGTGGGCAGGAAGGACTGGTCAGCTACTTCTTTCTGGATTTTGTTATGCTCTCCATTTTAACTGGGACAAATTATTTGATTGAAGGTAAAACACAGCCAAAACAAGGACAATGGGAGTTTTCAGAGGTAACCTGGACAGTCTGGATCAAAATAGCAAAATCTGATGCCTTGTTTCTAAGCACAAATACAGTCTGGCATGTAGTTTTTAATAGAATTTGGTTTCTTTAGGTAAAAGGCACTCGAGGCCAACCAGTTGTTTCTAATTTTTTCCACTTCACTCCATCGTATGAGGCCACATAAGCTACAGGACCCAGAGAAGAAATATCCTTACAACTTGGATATTTTGTTCATCAACCCTGAAGTGGCTTCAAGTTTTTTTTTTTTTTTTCTTTTAGTGAAGTTCAAAATGTCAAAGAATAACTCAGCTTGAAATGAACAAGCTCCAAAATTTTTCAATTCGGTATAAGAAAAAAATTATTTTATTCTATTATCTCGGCAACCTACTATACAGGAACCTCACTTTGCTGCCTGGGTGCACATTTGTACGTTTTCCAGCTGTGTAACTATGCTTGGATTTTTCATGATGCCTGAGGGCCCAGGAGAAAGAGATTATTGTTATCCAGACCTAGAAGGGCCTAACTCAGATTTTGTTCAAGTTCATTGTATCTCTATAAAGTTTATAACATTCTGTTAAAAGTTAAAAGTTCTGGCTGTTAAAATTTTGGATAAAAAAAGTTCTATGTTTAAACATTGTTAGGAAATACTAACAGTTTTTTGATCAAATGAAAACAAATGGGTTATATAGAATTTACTATAGAATTTTACTATAGAATTTTCACTGGCTTCATATTCCAACATGAACCATGAATTTACACAAGGGGGCTAATGGATTCAGCCTTCCCAAACTTTCTTGATCATGGAACCCTTGTGCCACACAGCATCTGTGGAATAAAGTTTCATGGAATAAATTTTTAAAGTACCACCCTAACAGCAGATTTCCAAGATGCTGTTTCTCTAGTAATAATGGATCAACCCTGGCAAGGTAAATCATGAGAATTTAGGTTTTCAGGAATAATTATGGGCAGATGAAAGCTTCTTTAATTGTAGAGTTGGGAGGAATGCATTTGTTTTCAGTGTTACCACTTACTAAGAGGCATTGAACAAATAAACATGATATCTCTGAGTTTCAATTTCCTCACTGCTAGGACAGGACTAATTATTCTTACCTCACTAGGTCATTAAGAAGTTTGTGACAACAACCTGGCAGTTTTATAAAATGGTAAATATACATCTAGCATATAATGTAGCCATTCCCTCCTAGGTATTTATTCAAAAGAAAGAAAGGCCTATATCATATAGGAATGGTCATAGAAGCTTTATTTGTATTAGCTGAAAACTCAGGCAAATGAATACGTTGTGGTGAATTCATAACATGGAATCCAATTCAGTAATAAAAATGAGTGAACTATTCATGTACACAACAACATGGATAAATCTCAAAAAGTTACATTCATATAAACTTCTAGAAATATATAAATTAATCTATAGTGATGGAGAAAGGATCCATGGTTGCCTAAGGACCAAGGGGAAGACAGTAGTGAGAATCGACAGGAGAGGGGATTCTGAAAGGATGTGAGAATCTCTGGAAATGGTAGATGTACTCACCACATTTTCGCTGCATACAGAATTTGAGGTTGACAGTTTTTGCTTTCAGTGCTTTAAAGACGTCATCCCTACCTTCCTGCTTGCTTTATTTCCACTGAGAAAATTGCTATCATCTTGACCTCTTTCCTCAGTACAGAACATGCCCTTTTTTTCTTTTTTCTTTTTCTTTTTCTTTTTAAAATCTCCGGCTACTTTTTTCCCCTTTATTACTGGTTTTGAACAATCTGACTATGGTATACCTTGGTGTCAGTTTGTTCTTGTACTTAAGGTTTATGGAGCCTTTTGGAACTATGGTTTTTAACACATTTGGAAGAATTTTTGGCCATGATTTCTTCAAATACTTTTTTCCCACCCCTCTCTCTTCTCACCTCCAAGGATTTCAGTGACTCTGTAATAGGCCACTGGAAATGATCCAACAGCTTGCTGGTCACTTTGTAAAAATTCCCTTTTCTCTTTGTTTTATTTTGGATAGCTTCTATTGTTATCTCCAAGTTCAATAATCTTTCACAATGTTTAATATTGTCCAGTGTCCTTCTAAAAAAACCTGAGATTATAGTTTTTATGCATAGAAGTCTGATTTAGGTCTTTTTAAAAATTATCTTCTATGTCTCTACTTAAGTTTTCAAACATGTGGAACCGTTATAAAAACTGTGTTAACATGCTTTTCTATTTTCTAACTTCTGTGTCAGCTCTGAGTCAGCTGTGACTGACTTTTCTCCTCATTATGGGTCATGTTTTGCTGCTTCTCTCCCTGCTTTCTTGATTGGATGCCACACATTTTGAATTTTGCCTTGTTGGATGGTGGATATTTTTATATTCTCATAAATGTCTTCGAGCTTTATTCTGGGGCACAGTTATTTGGAAACAGTTTGATCTTTTTAGGTCTTGCTTTTTATGATTTGTTATGCAGGACAAGACCCATGTTTCGTCTAGGGCTAATTTTCTACTAGACCACAGGTGGCTAACACAAGGCCCGCGGGGCCAAATCCGGCCCTCTGCCTTGTTTTATCCAGCCCAGCACCTTGTTTTGCTTAACTGTTAAGGAGTAGTTACATTTACACAGTCCTAAAATTATATTTGGCCCTTTGAAGGCAACTGAGAGGCTGATGTGGCCCCCAGTGAAAATGTAACTAGATAATATTCTTCCAAGTGCTCGCTCTCAACTCTGGACATCTACCTACTAATACTTGCTTAGTGTCCCTCTCCCCGCATGGTGACCCAGAAACTCTTAAGGTCACCTTAAGCCGTGACAATGGTAGGGCTCACCTTATTTGTTGTCCATTTCTGAGGGAATATGCTCATTTGTTGTCTGATGCACAGTGTCTTAATCCATCAGCCTCTCATTGAATTGTTTTGGCAATCATTGGTGTCCAAGTCCTAGAGCCGTTATTTTATTAGGGATTCTAAAATAATGATATTTGTATTCTCTTATTTCTGCACTTGTTAGATGGAATTGTTTTTAAAAGACACAAGGTCTGTCCAGAAAAGTCCAGCCATTGTTAATATAATGAGAATAGTTTGCCTGACATTGATGTAACCGGGCAGCCAAGGAGAGTGGACTGGAATGAGCATGTGTGAGCAATGATGACTTCACTGTACTAGTCAGTGGGGGCGGTAGGTGTGGTTGAGTGAGCATGTGTACTGCGTGGCTGTCACATTCATAATGACTGAGTGAGTAGAGCAACGAACCTGCATCAAATTTTGCATTAAGCTTAAACATTCCTTCACGGAAACTCAGAAGGCTGCAGCTGGGAGCAACTGGTGATCGGCAGTTTCATCATGACAATGTGCCTGCTCATGCATCACATCTTGTGCACAGTTTTTTGGTGAAACATCAAATCACCCATGTGACTCAGCTCCGCTACAACCCAGGTTTGACGTGCTACAACTCCTGGCTTTTCCCAAAACTAAAATCACCTTTGAAAGGGAAGAGATTTCAGATTGTTGATGAGATTCAGGAAAATCCAAAAGGGCAGCTAATGGTGATTGGGAGAACAGTTTGAGGTGCCAAGATGACTACTTTGAAGGAGACTGAGACGTCATTGTCCTATGTACAATGTTTCTTGTATCCTCTTCAATAAATGTGTCTATGTTTCATATTGCATGGCTGGATACCTTCTGGACAGATCTCATCTTTCATATACCATCTAGTTTGTTGCCTAATAGTATAATTCATAAAGAGAAGAAAGTGTTTTTCAGTTTTCAGAATAATTAGCTATTTCACTAGCATCCTCTAAAGATAGTGGGTTTCTTTTAAAACTTATATTTAAGTCATCATTATAAGGTCATGCAATTTAATATATTGGATGCATTTTTAATATTTTGAGTTGGATATTCAAGCTGTTGCATCTTTGGCCAAAGTGTGCCTCTTCAAATTGATTTATACATCCTTTGGCATTACTTCAAGTAGCTTTTGATAGTTTCCCTGATTCCTAACAAAACACAATATCCTAGGTTCATCTTGTATATTTATTTCCTGACCACGACATGGAATGAACGACCTGTCTAGGTGGCCCTCATTCTTATTTAGTAAGAAATGGTACTTAAAGACCATAAACTGAGTGTTCTGGCTGCTTGTTTTTCCTGGGTTGTCATTGCTTCTAAGCCCTTTCTATGGAGAACTTAGAAATAAGTATAGAAAGACAAGAACAGATCATGAATTCATACTCATATTTACAATTTAGATTTAAGATTGTAGAACCAGAAGACAGTGTTCTGCGCATTGGGAATCCCCATTGCCAAGTTGGGGGTCATCTGAACTGGAGTAGCAGATCTCTCCACGCCAGCCTGATTCCCGGACTCTGCACACACTGTTCCACAGTGGGGTCGCCGGCCTGAGCCCCAGGTCACGAACCTGAGCCCCACCCCACCCCACCCTCGACTTGTGGCTGGGGCTGCAGGAAAAGAGGATGGTGGGTCAGGGGTTGGGATTGTTGCCTGGGAGGGAAGCCCAGGGCACCTGTCTAACCTCCACCTACGCCTGGAGCCAACTCCTTTTCCTGGAGGGAGGAGCATCCGGGACCCTGAGATGCCTTAACCTGCTAGGGGTCCTGGGTGGCTTGGATCCTCCTTGTCCTGGGATGTAGGTCCAGGTGTCGGGCCGAGCATCAGCTTTACTGAACAATGCCGGGACTGTGGGAGCCACTCAGAAACATACATATTCTGTACATGGAAATGCCTGCACCTGCATCGATTACACTTCCTGATGCAACTGTAGGATTCCCATTTTAGAAGAATTATCTTTTAGCACATGTATGTTTTCAATAGAAGTTTATTAAAACACATTTAAAGGGGAGAGGGAGGTGGAGGATGGTAGAGGGGAATAAATGGTGATGGAAACTTGGCTTGAGATGGTGACTACACCATACAGTGTGCAGATAATACATTGTGGAATTGTGAAACCTGTATAACTTTGCTAACCAGTGCCACCCCAGTAAATTCAATAAAAAGGAAAGAAATTAATTTAATAAAATAAAATAAATTTAGGATTGTGGAATTTTTAGTTTTTGGTTTTATGTTTTTCCTCTTGTGCTGCAAAATTGGGGATTCTAATAAAATTATTTGCTTTATTATATATACATCTATACACACATAAGTATTTATATTATATATACACATGTGTGTGTAGTTTTATTATAATAATAAGACTACTTAATGTAGATTAAGAATTCTTTGCATTATTTTTTCATTCAGGATATATTCCAGGAGAAATTTACTATGAAAATTCTGTGTTTTAAGGTTGCTTAAAATAATTTTTATTTCTATTGTTATGATAGCTAAATGATATACATTTGACAAATTTATTTATTTCAGTTATTTATAGTGATTACTTTTTTTAAAGTTACATTTACTTTTAAATTATTTAAAATACTAACATGGTTCCAAAGCAGCAGTATTGTGGTAAATATTTAATAACCAGATCCCTGAGTATAAAAGCCCTAAATTTGCCAAATTCCATGGTAGAAATATTAGCATCATGATGGATTTCAAGCTACCAATGTTACATTACTATATACAGAATTTAGGAGCTGCATTGTAGCACTATCTTTATAGTACTTCTACCCAACAGATACAACAATCTCAGTAGCACAGACAATAGTAACATATTGTAAAATGCATGGAATTAGAAATTTAACATTTATTATCTAATTTTAATCTAATGTATTTAATATTAAGTTTATATAATTAAAATTTTAATAATGACTTTAATAACTGGCTCTCAAATTTGTTGAAAATTTAACAGTTGGCTCTTATTAGCTGGTGTGAGTTGGCTCCAAGGCAAATTCTATCACAAAGTCAAACCCACATAACAAAGCATTCAGAAAGGGACTGCCTCATACCTATTCTTTCTACCCAGTTCTTTCCTTTGCTGTATGGGCAACCCATTTTTTTTAGATTGTGCCTCATCCTTTCATGTTTATTTCTGGAATTATAAGCAGATACCATTATATATTTCCTTCCACAAAAGGTAGCAATCCATAAACACTGCTTGGCTCCATGCTTAGCTTAGAATTTTGACTCCAGTTAAATTGCAACTCCCTAAGGGAGGCAAAGAGGTGATATTTAAACTAGTGCCAACATTACACTTTAGCGGAAATTAGTTTTCTTGAGAGCTAAGAAGTGTCTGAATGGGACTAGAGAGGAAGGAGCTAGTCAAAGAACTAGTATAAATGACCCATGTACATGAACAACAGGGCGGGAACTAACTATGGGAGACGGGGTGTAGGTAGGACAGTGGGGAGCAACTGGGGGGAAAATAGGACAACAGTAATTGAACAACAATAAAAAAAAATGGGATGATGCCAGTAATCTGCTTCCTGTGCAAACTTTACCATGTCCGCTGGGATGGAGCAGTGAGAAGCAGGATTTTGGCACATGCTGAGTGAAGTGTGCAGATGGCAGGATTGAACGCTGGTGCGGGCTGAGCTTCCACCACAGAAAACCAGCTCCTTTCACCCAAGGCCACCTACCTACCTTCTATGAAACTTGTGGCCATAAGAGGGGGTAATTGGCATTTTAATTAGCTTTAGTGGGAGTTTTTCAGCTTTTTAAATCTAATAGGGCTATGCTGGTCTTGCAAGAGTCATTTCTACAATATTTACACACTTGTACTGTGTGAGGCTGAAACCTTTCCACTGAAGGAAAATGGAACCTGGGAGTTCACATCATTATCACACGACTACTTTTGAAAGTCCTGAGGTTTTAAACATTTTATTTCCTACATCTTACATTGGCCTTATAGATAATATCATTAGCGATTATTAGAGCTTTATACTGCTATCATATTTGCATGATGAAGGCCAGAGCAATGAAAGGGCTATTGATGTGATTTGTTGGCTGTTGTTAATCAGAATGAGCTCTTTTTTGCTGTGCAACCTCAAATTATTTCTGGCTGTTACTACATTTTTCTGGGAATTTTAGGGAAAGATATGTATTGGTCTTTGTGATAAGAATAAAGATGATCAGCTGGTAAAGACAGTCTGATATAGTGTTTTCTTTTTCTTTTTCTTATTTTTTATTTTTTATTTTTATTTTTTAATTTTATTGTTGTTGTATTACATCCATCCCCTTTTTGCTCCCCTCTGTCCCCCCACCCACCCACCCATTCCCCCCAAAGTCAATCCCACCTGTTGTCCATGTCCATGGTTCCTTTATACTAGGTTCTTGTCTAAGCTGCTCCCCATCTTTGCCTCTACCTCTCCCTCCCCCCTACCCCG
>PVIW01000401.1:479326-525262 GCA_004026585.1 Noctilio leporinus | reverse complement strand
ACAACAATAAAATTAAAAAAAAAAAAAAAGAACAATCTGAATGAACAAACAAAACAGAAAAAGAACAATCTGAATGAACAAACAAAACAGAAATAGATTCATAGATACAGAGAACAGACTGATGGTTGCCAGAGAGGTGGGGAGAGGGTTGGATGACTGGGTGAAAAAGGTGAAGAAATTAAGAAGTACAGATTGGGATTTACAAAATAATCATGGGGATGTAAAACACAGCACAGGGAATATAGTCAATAATACTGCAATGCACTATGTATGGCGTCAAAAATATCATGGGGAATGCCTGATAAAGTGTATGATTCTCTAACCAATATTTTGCATACCTGAAACTAATACAATGTAAAACTGAATGCAAACTGTTATGGAAAAAGTTGTAATTATAAAATAAAACATTTTAAAAAGAGTTGAATGTTCATGCTTTGTGTTGATGATGTTTATTCTTATAATGAACATGAAATACCCTCAGGAGTTTTTACATACCATTAAGGATTGCTGTAGATAACAACTTCTGTTTTTCCTTTTGCTAACTGAGCTATAATTTTGTTAAAATTATAAATGTGCTTCAAGTGGTGAAGAAAGTCTACAAAAGTCTTTTTTAATTTACTTGAAAGGCTTACCACAATATGTACTTTATGAGCAAATTCTTGCAAATGACGGCCTAAAATCCCTTTACTTTAACAAATATAATAAAATGCATAATATATTGACCTTTCTTAGCATTTGTTTTATTTTTTTATGTAATAACTCCAAGGTACTTTCACTTGATGTTTTGAAAACTCATATTAATCCAAATAACAAATGACATTATACTTTTTAAATTTCAAAAAATATATATATATTTCTTGTTTAATTTAAATAAACTATAGTTATTACCTGTTCAATGAAAAACAAAGTATATTTATATATTCCTAGTGCACCAGTTAGAATTGCTTTTGACTACAGCTGACAGAATATGCAACTTTGATATTTGTTTCATATTTCAAGAAGGCTAGCAGCAGGCATCTCACTTAGTGCCTCTTAGCTACTCCTCATGGCCTTAATATGGTGTAGCAGTTAGAGTATTGCAATCTTACAGGATCCACCCACAATAACAATTCTTAATCTTCTCTGTCTTAGTAAAGAATGTCTTTCCTAAAAGTCTTTAACAGATGCTCATTATGTCTCATTGGCCAGAATGCTATCATATGCCTATTTCTACAATAATAATTACAAAAAGGAGACTAGGAATGTCATTACTGAATTAAACCCAAAATAATTACTCCCCCACCTTGAGCTGTGTGTCTTATTATTAAAATTTTATTTGAGATCTGTTAGAAAGCAAAGAGGAAGAACAGCTGTTGGGAAAAATAATCAAATGTATCTAACATACCAATAAAAAATAATTAAAGACTGCATTAAAAGGAAACATGTAATATAATGTTTAGTTGTATCAAGTCATAACTGACATCCTTTCTGATATAAAACAAGTGTTTTATCATACACCATGCAACAAAAGTTTTTTTTTTTTAATTAATAATCGGATTGAGGTAATAACTTGCTTTGACAAAACTTACAAAGTCAGAAAGGATGGTGATAACTCTACAAATATGAAACCAAATAAAATATTGCAAGAGTAGAATAACCTAAGTTTCTATTTTGCATTATCCTCACATGGCCTGTCTACAGCATTTATGTCTTACAAAAAACCACAAGTGCTCTGCCTGACACATCATAATGAAAATGTGGTCTCAGTATTTCAACTGAAAAAGAGCATGGGTTTAGAAAGCAGGATAATTGGATTCTAAGCTCAGTAGATACTTATAATCCTACTTGATCAGCAGCTCTGTGAAAACACAGGCTTCATTTCATCCAGATTTCAGTTATAATAATGCTCACCTATGATCAGCATATGGCTGTATTTGGTCTACAGTCATCATGATGTGTGACCCCTGTAGTAATAAAGACCATTCTCTTGCATCTTGACTTAAATTAAAACCTCAGAGAAATTGTTTTCCTTTTTCCATAAAGAGCATTTAAAAATAAATGCCTATATCTATGAAGGAAGCCTGGTGTTGTGTATACCTCTTTGAGTAATCTGGGTGTTGAGAAAACGTTCAGATTGCAAGTTTTAATACAGCCAATTTTTAATTATTTTTCAATAGAGAAGATATGCTTATTTCTGGATGTTCAGCATTTATTTTAACATTACAGCAACACCCTGTTTGGAGAAACCACCTATTCCTCATTGGGCAAGTAAAAGGACAGATGCATAAAGTGACCTAGGCAAAACCTCCCCTAGAATTCAGATCTGGGGCTTGAAAATAGTTTCAAAGGCTAATGGTAGCATTCTTTTTGGGTGTTCTTATTTAAGACTTTATGATAATTCTGTTTCTTTGTTGGTGTGCTACCTGTTGGATTTAAGCCAACACTCCCAATCTACACTCAGATCTGTAAACTTCCAATATATTTATTTTTTAAGTCCCTTTTCATTTTCAGTAAGAAAAGAAAGGTCACTTTTTGTTGCTTTTACCCTTCAAATTTGTCTGGTGTTTTTGCCAAAGCATTACTTTTCATTAAGGAATATATGTATAGCCTGAATATAAGAATTATAAAAGTATGTTCCTCTGATGGAATTTATGTATGTACGTGTGTATGTATTATTTATTTAAAAGATTGTGTTTATTTATTTTTAGAGAGAGGGAAAGGATGGGAGAGAAGGAGAGAAACAACAATGAGAGAGAAACCTTGATTAGTTGTGTCTCACTCACACTCACACTTGGACCAGGAACCAAGCCCACAATCCAAGTCTATGCTCTGAGCTAGAATCAGATTGGACACTTTTCTTAGTGGGATGACATACAACCAACTGAACCATACCAGCCAGGGCCCACAGGATTTAGTTTGTAATTTTGCTACTCTGCTGTCAAATTCTCATGCAAAGGTTTAACATTTAGGAAAAGCAATAGTCATATTTGGTGATCAACTTGGATAATTGAAAAAAACAAGGTAAACGTAGAAGTAACTCTTCTGAAAATGTATTTTAAAAACCATTTTTCAGAAGCAAAGCTTCACAATGAAAAATCATAGATTTGCAATACACTAAATCTCCATTTATTGGATTACTTCCCTTGGTAGATTCATCAATATTAAGTTTATGAATATTAATGTAAATATTACTGTGTGTATTATATGGGGTAGCACATATTGGATTTCTATCAACTTGTTTCTAAATGTTTTCCAAATACTTTAAGATTTTTGAAGACATCTATAATACAAAAACAATAGGGCTCAGGAAAGCCCACATGAAGCTTCTCATATTTTAACCTACAGTATATAAATATATGTGAATATAGGTGTAAGATCTGACTTGTTAAATTTATCAGCTAGTACTTGGCCTACTTAGCATGACTTTAAGCATTTTCCTCAGCCTTGAGACTATAACAATTGCCTCCATCAGTTCAATTTTATCAAAATTTCATTTGTAACTCAAATGATAAAAATAATTTGCTTTAAAAATAAAATTACATTTCAAGTCTAACCAGACTTTTGAAGAAAATGGTCCTTTTTCATAATCATCTCTCAGATTCCATATATATATATATATATATATATATATATATATATATATGTAACTTTAAAGCTTACTGATGATTTATAGTATTTTTTAAGATTTTATTTACTCTTTTTAGAGAGAGGGGAGGGGAAATAGACAGAGAGGGAGAGAGACATCAATGCACCACTGCCTTTCACCTGTCTCCAGCTAAGGACCTAGCTGGAAACCTGGCTTCCTGGCTTGCAATCTGGCTGGGAATCGAACCAGTGAACTTTGGGTTTGGAGGCCAGCACATTATCCACTGTGCCACCAGCCAGGTCTATAGTTTTTTCTTTAGTTTGGGCTATTGTTGTTGCTTAGAGTGTCATAATTATGATTTCGATCCCCCATTGGGGCCTGGTGCTTTTATTCAGTACAAACAAATACAGTGATGGGCATTCCCTCAAAAAATGAGCATTGGTTGATGTGATGCTTGCTGTCTATTCATACAAATTCAGAGATCCAGGGACCAGGGATCTGAAGTTGAAGGCCATTTTCACAAGACAGCAACCTTGCTATTTTTTTTTTTTTTTTTTTTTTTTGTTACCATAGCCCAACAATTTAGACAGTGTAAAGAATTGAGAATAAAAAGAAAGTCTTAGAAAATGACAATTTTGCTTTAATTTCTCTGAAGCAATCCCCACATAGCTTCTAATTAAATGTTAGAGTTGCTGTGTGATTATCCATTTCTCCCACAGTGAAACAAAACTTTAAGTACTGTCCCATTATTTTAAGAACTACTAGGTTATTTGTCAGTTAATTTGCCACTGGATTGCTGGTTCTCAAACTCAACTGCTCATTAGAATTGCTTGGCTACATTTAAAAATTCTCAATACCAAGTTCCACTCAAATATTCTTATTTAATGGGCTGGTTTGAGACCTAAAAAATCATGTTTTTAAAGGCTTCCCCAAGTGACTTTAATGTAAATCCAGGGATAAGAACTATTGTTCTAAAGTCATGATGATTATTGATGAAAAATGCAAACTGTGGAAACAAATATGAGCCTCAGGTATTCTAACCTTTAAGATCTATATTGATAGAACTTAATAATGATCTCTCTAATTAGTGACTGTTTAAACCACTGCACAGAAAAAAATGTTCTATTGACTTTTATTATCTCTCAGAGTTCATTCAATCTGATCCTCAAGAGAGACTAAGATATTATTTTAGTCTTATTTTCTACATGATCTATATAATTCTTAAGTTCTGTGAATATAGTAGCCCACTGTTTTTGAAACTTGAATAAACTAGTATAATCTCTACAATTATAATTTATTGAATAGGGTACCTATACAAGCATTTAATATTTTCTTCCCCTGATCGGCAAACTCTAATGTTAATGCTGATCTAATTTTCTGCATTTCTGAGGTAGTTTTTGTTTGTTTGTTTTTTCTTTCAGATAGGATGACTTTTGGGAAAATAACTTTTAAGAAGTAAGGTTTTAATGTTAACCCGACCATACAGTTTCAAATAAGAACTTAAATGTATTATATTCTACATAGATAATGGAAAATGTGCTATGAATAAATATAATAGTCATGCTTAATATAGGTCAACCTTGTTCTATGTTTTTTACATCATCTATAATCCTGGAAACAGTCTTGAAAGAAAGGTATTATAATGAATTTTTCATAGGCGAAATAACAAGTTGTTTAGGTTAGGATCATACAGTCAGAAAATATCAGATTCATATAGCTCTTTTAAAAAATAGTAGGGACAGACATCAATTAATCTAGTAATTTGTTAATTATATCATGATCAATCAATACTCCTGGGGGGTAAGAGGAATCTGACATTTTTGTCATTAAAAAGTAGTCAGTAACATCAGCTTATATAATATTGAAAAATAACTTTCTAAGGAAAAGAATATACAAGAACACATGGGTAATTAATGTAATTTTCTAACACCAGATAATTGTCATACCTATGGGATCCTTAAAATTTTCTCAAAGCTCTTCCTGCCTCCTTCTTCCCCATTCCCCCAGCCTCAGAAGCTTCCACAAATACACCCCAATGAAGAAGAGGGTTAGCAGCTTGTTTGTAACCCTAACTTCCTCCCCTGGGGAAAGAAAGGTAAGGAAATAAGGTCAAATATACTGCTGATAACTATTAACAGAAAGATAAAAGGAAGTCCTTACCTATGAACTACTTTTGGCATGACTCACATGATGTTTAGATTATTTATAGTACCCAACTTGGAACTTATAGCAACATGGGCATGGAACTTTGGAAAATGTAACATAGCATATGTATTGGGGTATAAAATTGATCTTTATTGACTTAAATAGCTTCCATTGGCTAATTGATATCATATGTGCACCACCTAAAAATTTAAATGTTAAATTAAATGAAGGAAGAAAGTACTTGTGGAGATGCTGTGATGTTACTTCAACTTTGACCTGTATCTTTCAGAAATCTATTTAATTTTGGCATTACTTAAATTAGTCAATTACAATACTGTGTGAGATCAGTTTATGAGACTTATTTGACAATAAACAAAAATGAAATATATGAAAACATACAACTGTGAGTAGTAAATAAATCAAAGAAGGTATAAACAGACAGGTATTCATGTTCAATATTAAAAAGAAATAACATTGGTAAGATATCAGTTCCTTTTCATATGATCTACAGATTTAATACAATTCCAACAAAGCCCCAGCAAGTTATTTTGATGACATCAAAATGTGATTCAAATAATTACATGCAAGGGCAAAAGACTCATAATAGACAAAGAACAAATGTGGGAGACTGACATTATGAAATTTCAAGATTTACTTTAAAAGCTACAGTAATCAATACAGTGTGGTATTGGTGGGGGGAAAAAAGAGAGAGAGAGAGAGAAGAATGCATAATGGAACAGATTAAGAAACCCAGAAATAGACCTTCAAAATCCAGTCATCTAATCTTTGCCCAAGAAACAAGAGCAATTCTATGCAGAATGGATAGATTTTTATAATATGTGGTAGTGGAGTAACTGGACATCCAAATAGAAAAGTCAAAATAATTAATCTAGACAACACAGGCCTTACACATTTCCTAATTATTAATTCAAAGTGGGTCAACAGACATAAGTTTAAAATATAAAACTATAAAAATTTCAGAAGGTAAGTAGGGGGAAATCTTGGTGACCTTGGGTTTTTAGATATAACACCAAAAACATAATACATGAGAGAAAAAAAATGGTAAGGCAAACTTCATTAAAAGTAAAAACTTCTGCTATGCAAAAGACACTAATAAGATAAATAAGAAATAAGTCTGAGAGGAAATGTTTGTAAATCATATAAATGATTACATAAGATATCAAAAACATACAAAGAGCTCTTACAATTCAACCATAAGAAAACAGATTACACAAAGGTACATATATAGCAAAAAGATAAGTAGTCTTATTGGGCAAACAACTAGTGATGTGATTGGTGCATTTTATATTAAGACCATGTTATGCTTTACAAGAAATTGTGGCTGTCTTTCAAAATAGCACTATGGAAAACATATGGAAAACACTGTAGAGGGTCCTCACAAAATTAAAAATGGAATTGCCTTATAACCCAGTGATTCTACTTCTGGGAACATATAAAGAAAACACTAATTCAAAAGAATATATAGTATGCACCCAGATGGTCATTGCCTAGATATTAAAAAGTCAAGATATGGAAGCAACCCAAATGCCCATCCACAGGTAAGTAAATAACAAGCTGTGGTATATATACACAACAGAATACTATACAGTCTTTAAAAAAATTGTAGTTTTCATGACAGCATGGATGGATTTAGAGGATATTATGCTAAGTATGTCAGACAGAGAAAGATGAATACCATGTGATTTCACTTATATGTGGACTCTAATGAACAAAATTAGCAAAATAGATTCATCACACAGAACAGATTGAGAGAGGGAAGGGGGATTGGGGGTGGGAGGAAAGGTGAAGGGATCAAACAATACAACTTGGTAGTTACAGAATAGTCTAAGTATGTAGATTACATCATAGGGAATATAATCCCTGGGTTGCAATAAATTTGTATGGGGCCAGTTGAGTACCTGAAGCAGCAGGGGGGCCATTTTGTAAAGTACAGGCTTTTCTAATCACTTTGCTATACATCTGAAACTAATAAAGAATAATACTAAATGTAAACTATAATAAAAAATAAAATAATGTTTAAAAAGTTTTAAAACTTATATCCATACAAAAATCTCATATGCCTTTGATAGGTACATGAATAAACATATATAGTACATCCATACAATGGAATATTATTCAGCTATAAAAATAAATGATCATTCAAGCCATGAAAAAACACAGACAACACAATAAAAGCATATTGATAAATGACAGAAGCTATCCTTAAAAGACTACTATATGATTCCAACAATACAACTTTCAGAAAAAGGCATATTATATATATATTGACTGTAAAGAGTCAAGTGCTTGGCAGGGTTAGACAGGGATGGGTGGAGTTGAATAGGTGACACAAAGGGGAATTTTAATACAATGAAACTATTTTGTTTGATTCTAAAATGGTGGCTACATTACATTATGTATATGTCAAAACCCATAAAACTATACAACAGAAAAGTAAACTTTAATATAAATGATAAGCTTCAGTTAATAATAATGTAGCAATATTGGTTCACTACTTATAATTAATGCATCAAACTAATACAAGATGTTAATATTTGGGGAGACTATGGAGGTACATGGGCGAGTACTGAAACCCAGTACTATCTGTACAAATTCTTTTAAGTAAAAATTTTCTTTAAAAAATCAGCTAATTAGCCTTGGCTGGTGTGGATCAGTGAATTGGTTGCAAACCCAGGGGTCACTGGTTCGATTCCCAGCCAGGGCACATAACCAGGTTTTAAACCAGGTCTCCAGCCACGTCTGTAGCTGGAGGCAGGTGAAAGGCAACCCTTTCTTCCTCCCTCCCTGCCCTTCCCTCTAAAAATAATAAATAAAATATTTTTTAAAAATCAGTTAATTAAAAAATAAATTGTAAATTTGGGTACTGTACAGTCCAGCCCTGGCAGAATGCCACTATTTATTGCATTTAATAAAGTAGAGTCAAAGTAGGTCACCCAAGCTTAAAAGGAAAAGCCTATCATTGTAAACATTTTTATGCCTCGTTCCGTGCCCTGTGTCACCCAGTATGTATTATTCAATTGTATGAGTGTAATTAAATTAGTATTTTGTTGTCTTTGACATATTTTTAGATTATTTCTAATTATGTTATAACATGTATCTACTGGCTATATGAAAATTGTTCCAATTGTGCCATGATTTTTATTTTAATTTTTTTAAATAAAGATTTTATTATTTCCAGGGAGAGAGGAAGGGAGAGAGGCAGAGGGAGAAAAATATCAATGCATGTTGCCTTATCTGCCTCCAGCTAAGGACCTGGCTGGTGACCTGGCTTGTAACCTGGTTATGTGCCCTGGCTGGGAATCCAACCAGCTACCTTCGGGTTCTCAGGCCAGCGCTTTATGCACTGTGCTACCAACCAGGGCTGTGCTATAATTTTAAAAAATTGTGCCAGGAGCATTTAACATAGGATTTAACCTCTTAACAAAATTCTAAGTGTACAATCCATTATTGCTAACTATTGGCACAATGTTATACATCAGATATCTACAACTTATCTTGCATCACTGAAGCTTTATACTTGTTGAAAAGCAATTCCCCATTGTCCCCTTCCCAAAGCTCTTGGAAATTACTATTCTACTCTGCTTCTTTGAGTTTGACTAGTTTAGATACCTCCTATTAGTGGAATCATGCAGTACTGGCTTATTTCACTTAGCATAACATCCTCAAGGTTCATCCTTGAGGTCACATATGCCAGAATTTCCTTTTTCAAGGCCAGATGGTATTTCACGGTATGTGCATAACTTTTTGAGGAATCTTCATACTCTTTTTCCATAGCAGCTGCACCGTTTGATTCCTGCCGACATTGCACAGGGGTTCCAATTTTGCCACATTTTCCCCATCCTCATAACAGTGAGGTGATACCTCATTGTGGTTTAATTTACCTTCCACTGACCGTAAAAGAAAAATGTATTAACTTTTGTTTATCAAAAGGCATGACAAGAAACTCACCAGGCAAAGCCATGGACTAGGAAAAATGTTTGTAACATGTATTTGACAAAGACTCATAGCCAGGGTTCATGAATAACTTCTACAGGTTGAGATCTACATGAAGTTCTGACTGATATTTGTAAGATATCCTCAACACTATACGTACAGCAAGAGGTATTAACAGAGTTTACATGCAACATTGAACCCTGTGCATGCTATCCTCTCTCACAGGTCCCTGAGGCTCCATATAGGGAGAGCAAGGGGAGAAATGGGACACCTGTAATACAGCAACAATTAAAAAGTAAACTATAAAAAAAGAAAACTAACGCTTAAATGTTGGCATTTAAGAGAACAACTTTGCATTGGCTGCTTGTTTCTATTTTCGCCCCAGGCAGTCCTTCCTTGGGGTCTCACTGTCAAACGAGAAGATGCCACCTACCCTGAAGGCTGCTCCCTGCAGCCACAATGACCTAAGTGGCCCAAAGCTTCTGTCAAGCAACAACTTATCCCTGCCTCTGGCTGGTGTGCCTGCTAACAAGAAAAGGTTTCGGGATTTGTTCAAGGCTCAATTTGAATTGTGATTCTCTTATCCATTCCAACAAACCTTTACTTAGTTCCTCTAAAGAGCAGGATGATAAAAATGTGAATACAACAGGGTTGCAGATCTCAGTGAATACAGGGGTGGGCAAAAGTAGGTCCACAACTATCTGTATGGAAAGTAAAGGAATAATTAATGATAATAGCACTACAATAAACTGTGTTTTGTGTACACCCACAGTAGACCTACTTTTACTCACCCCTGTAAGTGAGTAAAAGTAAAAAGTGATTATCAGAAAGTCACTTTTTAAAAATCTTCCTGAGGGCCCTGGCTGGTGGCACAGTGGATAGGCACCAGCCTGCGAGCCCAAAGGTCGCTGGTTCGATTCCCAATCAGGGCACATAACCAGGTTGCAAGCCAGGTCTCCTGCCAGGTCTTTAGTTGGAGGCAGGTGAAAGGCAGCCATACACTGATATTTCTCTCTCTTTCTTCCTCCCTCCCTGCTTTTATCTCTAAAAACAATGAATAAAATACTTAAAAAATAAATCTCTGCAGCTCTTTTTGTTCCAGTCATATAATTACCCACAGGATTGAAATAATGCGTATGTTGTGGGTTGATTTGGTAGCTTAGAATTGCTTCCCTAAAAAAAAGTATATTCCTGACACATGAAAATGCATTTATAAGTAACTTTGAAATACAAATAAGTCATAAATTGGAAGCTTAAGAAAAAATAAAATAAGATAAACTTAGTTATTCCAAGAAGTCACTTGGCAGCAGGATTTCATACGCATGTTAGCAGTCATGTGCATGTATGTGTATTTAGCTGGTCCATTCTCCATCCACCCCATACCCAGATAACAATGATAATATGACTGTATGTTCATCTTTGAGTGTTCCTTAACACTTGAAAAATGGCTACACTTCTAAATAGAAAAATATATCATATATATATATATATATATATATAAAGATGACATGCAGTCTCTGGTTTCTCTGTTATTAAATAATACATTACTTAATTCATTATTGCTTTCAGGGCATTTAAACTACTCATTAAGTAGCACACTTTGGTGAAATTCTAATATGAATATTCTAAAGGAAAATGTAGTATTATATTCATGATTAGCAAGCAATGATTTGAGTAAATAATGTTAAGTTCTATACTTTCTAAATTACATAAAGAATAAGGTATATGGCATTCTGTAGTAAACAGGGCAGGAAATTAAATTTTTATACTTTTAGATTAGCGTCTAAAATGCAAATATGAAGCAATGCATTCAAATTTGGCAAGGAGGGGGAAACTTAAAATTTTCAGTTTTCTTTACATAGTTCCTGACTTGACAGTACTTTCAAATAATCAGAGCATTGTGTTATTAAAATGGACTTTAGAGATCATCCTTTTCAGCCCCCTATTTATTATAATTTTTTGAATCTTTGAAGGGTGCCAATTCTCTAAACAAATATATATTCTAGCAAAGAAAATATCTTTATTATATGTTTCTATTATAGTTGTTTAAAATTATAACTACGGTATTAAATTACTTACTAAATAGGATCCTGTAGGATATTTCCACTCTATGTAGTTCAAAAGAATCACAATAGATTTAAGAAATCACATTTCTTAAATGTGAATTACATTTAAGAAAAATAAAATAGAAAATGTATGGTTTTCCCATGACCAGTTATAAAACACCATTAATCAAATTGACATTTAAGTGGTTCTTTTGAAAAATCAAAATTAGTCATCCAAATAGAGTATATCAGAAATAATATTACATTTACTTTTCAGCTTAAATTCTGTTAACTTGCAAACTCAGTAATTTCTATCAAGCCATACTTGACAAGAGTCAATTACAGGAGGTAAAAGAACAAATTAATTTATGTTAAGTGCAAAACATAAATTTATAAATTTAGGTTATATTCAAGAACACTTCTATTCAGTAAAGAAAAGCCTAGACTCATTATTGAAAGATGTAAATTATATATTTTTAAAACCTCAATTGAGGAGAGATTGTGTAAATTCCTTCTGTAATTCATTTCAATGTTTTAAAATCCTATTGTCAGAAATTTCTTTTTCCTATATAACTTACAGTGCTCATGTTTCAGTTAAATCCATTACTTTTTTTTTTTTTTCCTAACTATAAATTGAGAACTGCTTAGATAGAACTGATTTAGAGATGGAAATGAGCTGAATTGTTTCCTGGATTACTATGTTTTAGGAAAGAACATTCTCAAAACAGAGCAATTGGGTATCTTTAAAAAAAAAGTAGGGGTTAAATATAGTGAATTGTCAACAACAAATAGATTTCACAGAAATAATATGTAAAATTCTCAAGAAATAGGATTGGTGCTACATTTACTCCTTGGTTTTATGCTGCCTATTCTTTAGGTGAACACAGGTAAATGTCATTACATTGAAATAACAGAAATAAAAAAATATATATATGGCATATATCCAGAAATTTCAAGAGTATGTAGAACTCTCCCTATGTATAGAGTTCTACATATTCTGAAATTTTTATTTTTAAAAGAATGCACCTCAATTCTATTTGTTTTAACTCAGTTTACTAAATGACTACTGCAGGTCCTATTTAAATTGGTGAAACTTAATCATCAAGTGATTATAATAACTTAGGGAAGGTGTGAAAAGCATAGCTTAAAATGCAAACCTGAGTGCTAACTTCCTTGAGTATTTTCAAACCAAGTTCACATGCCTCACATTATGAGCACTCCCTAGTTTGATCAGTAGCTTCTATTCCTGTAACTATCAATCTTTTCAAGGTTAGAGAAGCTATGAAAAATCTTTGTCTTTGGGGGAAATGAAACAGATGAACACAAATATCTGTCTTTAAGAGAAATGGTACTTTACACTCTGCATAAATCAAGAAGTTGCTGTAGTATCTGTAGTTAACTGGAAGGTGTAGATGACCACAGAGCAAAATTAGCCAGGCCACACCAAACTTGAAACATTTTACCCATAGAGAAGAAAGGAGAAAATGAACAGAAAGGGAAAAGTCACTTTTAAGAGATTACAATTTAGACAACTTGGGTTAATCAAGGTGCTGATGTTCCAAATGCATTGTACTTGACATGACTTTGCAGGTTCAGTGTTGAAAGGAAGGAAGGAAGGAAGGAAGGAAGGAAGGAAGGAAGGAAGGAAGGAAGGAAGGAAGGAAGGAAGGAAGGAAGAGAAAGAAAGAAAGAAAGAAAGAAAGAAAGAAAGAAAGAAAGAAAGAAAGAAAGAGAGAGAGAGAGAGAGAGAAAGGGAGGGAGGGAGAGAGAGAGAGAGAGAGGAAAAGAAAGAAAGGAAAGAAAAGAAAGAAAGAAAGGAAAGGAAAGGAAAGAAAAGAAAAGAAAAGAAAAAAGAAAAGAAAAGAAAAGAAAAAGAAAGAAACTAAACTTTTTTTTGGCTTCCACTACTGCCCTACTGGAAACTGTAATACTTACAGGTTTTGCTCCATAAAACTTTTCTCATTTTCAGCCCTTTCCAGCCACTAACTACATTAGTTGATTATATGTAATAAAAATAGTATACATATATCAACTTCTCTTTTAGACAATCTTGTTGAGCTTTAAAAAGATTAGTGGAAAGAGAGAGAGAAAACAAAATTCCTATAGAAATATCCCATACCTAGACAAGGAAATGCCACAAGATAAACAAGTTCAAAATCCTATGAAGGGGGAAAGCAAACACCAAATAATGCTTAAACCCAGAAATATATTTCCAAACTCCATACACTGAAATTAAGACTCCCTTTTATATAAATAAGGACTACACCTGAGATACTAGTTTAAAATACAGATTCCTTACCCTGGCTGGTAGCACAGTGGATAAGGCGCCAGCCTGTGAACCCAAAGGTCACTGGTTCAATTCCCAGCCAGGGCACATAACCAGGTTACAAGCCAGGTCTCCAGCCAGATTCATGGCTGGAGGCAAGTGAAACATTGATGTCTCTCTCCCTCTCTGCCTCTCTCTCCTCCCTTCTCTCTAAAAATAATAAATAAAATATTTTTAAAAATACAGATTCCTGAGCATCAGCCTTGACTTACAAAGTCAAAATCTCTGAAGGCTGGCCTTGGAAATTTGCATTTTAAACAACTTTCCTATGTTATTACCTGAGCCAGCCTAATAGTGTTTTACTGACATGAAAACAAACAAATAAATAATACCTCTTCCAACAAGAAAAACTTTAGTGATGTCAAGGTTTAAGTCCCTTTAGACTAATTAGCTTGGTTAAAACAGAGGATCCCTTCCTTTTGCCAGAAAGCCACCCCATTAATACTATGTCAACTAGTAAAAGAGTAGAAGCAACAACTGGCCCAAAGCAGAAATCCTGCAAGCAGAAGCTTTGTTACTCACTATTGTGTGTCCCCAGCATGGAGTAGGCAGATAAATACTTGTCAAATGAAGGGGTGAACATGATCAGAAAGTTTGCCCTACTAGCCTATTCAAGGGATAATCAATGGCCTATTCGAAACAAGTGACTCTTTTTCCACAATGTATGTGACTGGTGAGTCACACTACCTTGAATAACCCAGGTTTAAAATACATTGAAGGCAATGGTAAGCTGGGGAGACTAATGAAAAATTACCAGCCCACGATGAAAGCAGGTTGACTTCTTGACCTTCTCCATGCTTTTCCTCTTTGTTAGGCAATTGGAACTTGTTTTCATCACTGGGGCTTGTGATATTCTTCATGATCAGTTTACGGACATACTATTATTTTCTTTGCATCTTTCTATTATATTTCTTCCTTTTAAATTTTCAGTAAATATTTTGAATGTAATCTTTTATGTTATTGCAAAAATGGTAAGTAGAAACAAACTTAAAATTATGAGAAAATTTACATTATACTGAATGTGTTGATTTTAAAGCTTTAAACTGTTGACAAAAAATTGAGTGCTAGAATGGGGAAAAATCCCCTTGAGAGTAAATAAAACATTCTAGCAAAGGCTGGTGGTTTCATGATGGGCCAAAACAGTCATCTGAATAAGATACAAATAGTCTGAAGAATGCATACATACTGAAGGATAAATTTTGCAGAAAAGTGCTCCTGTAAAATAAAAGTTCACAATCCAACGATCAGGCAAAATTAAGATAAACCATTTGACCTATAATTCTGACTTGCTGAAAATTTGGTAAAATAAAGTTTCATGAGCACTCAGATCAAATACTTCTATTTAAAAAATAGAGAGTGAAAACATAATAGGTAGTTTTCAAGTATGATGAATTTTGTGAGAACAGAAATGATGCAAAGATTAACAAAGCATCAGTTCCAATTTAAATGTATATACAGCATACATTTCAAGTATTACATGTTATTTATAAGTAGTATAAAGCACTCATGAAAATTTAGTATCATCTTCATAAACAACATTAATTAATAGATAATTCATTGGCCCCAGAAAACATCTATTTATCATCTTCCATTGCTAAGCATCATGTTCTAGTCTTTGGAAGAAAAAGGAAGAAAATATATCATAAAGCATAATAATGAAAATATATCAAAAGCCCATAAGAATGTTTTATAAGTGTGATAGCTACCATTATGAAAATAAAATGTTGAAATGAAAAAAATAAAGAGCAAATACTGACAACATGAAAGGAAGAAGGAAGGACAGTATCATAGATAATCTCAAAAGCACTGAGATTTTCAGGGAAATATTATCAGCCCAAAATAACCAGTGTATGGATGAAAGAGAGAATTGTGGGAACAGAAGCTATACAATAACCGCTTTGTTGATGACAGGTGAAAGCTTGACCCATTTTTATGGTTCATTTTGTCTCAAACCTGAATACCCTTTTCTCCCATCTGCATGAATCTTTCCAGGTTCAGACACACCTGCCAACTGTCCTACTCATCCCTTCTGTGTGTGACAGAAAATAATGTAACTCATTTTCCTTTATAACTCTTTTCTTCTGAATTTCTCAGTTGAGAAAGTATAAAGCAAAATTACTTTTTTTTTTTTTTGGCAGTCTCCATTTTGTTTTATTTTCCTCCCTTCTTATCTGCTTCAAATTCCTTCACACAGCAAAATTATTTTTAATGCCTAGGGGCAAAACAACATTTCAAAGATCCTTAACTTCAATTAATTATCAAGCCAAGGAAGAACTGCGTCTGTTTCCCCGGCTTGATGGGCCCCTTTAACTTCCATTTATGGAAGCAGTAAATCATTATGATCCATGCTTACTTTTGCTTGGGTGTGAGAGTCTAGGAATGTATTGCCACTTGTGCTGAATGAGGTAAATACTTGCAAAGTTGATTTAAAAAAATAAAAATAAATAGATTCTAGAGCTTTAAAGTGGTGTACTAATATTCATATCTGAATATTTCATTTTCATAGGACTTTGTGTATTTAAATTTAAAAGATATTTGAACACTCCATTTTTAAGCCTCCTCAAAAACCTGCATTCATAACAGTGCATGAAACACTGTTGATGCCAAGAGTTTGAATGGAAAACTCACAAGCATGTAATTTCTGTATATATGATAAGTCATATACTAATAACAGGTATAAATATTTCTTCACAGTATACTAAGTGCTTGAGCATATCTTATCCTATGGAATCCTCATATCATTTGTGTGAGGTTTCATTGCCATCACATGCCTTTATTTATAAAGAAATTAAGAATTTTAGATTATTTTTTATTTCAAGTGAAGCTAGTAAATGTCTCAGCTCATTTTTGAATTAAATTGTATTATTAAACTATGTGTCTTTTGTTAAATTCTGTTTCAGATGACCAGAATGTAAGGGAAACTAAGCCAAAGTCAAGAATGACATTATTCTAAAAGGTAATTAGGCTTATTGTAATCCATAAGGCATCATTTTAACATGAATTACATATTAGCCCCCTTGTAAACACAACACAGATAATGAACAGTTATTAGAGAAAAACTGTGGATAGTTCAAGAGAAATCATAACAACTAGTAGGTAAAACAAATCAACCTTCATATACTGTAATTTTGATGATTCATCAATATTAGTTCCAAATGTACACTTGATTTTTTCCCTTTCTTTCTTTCTTTCTTTCTTTCATCCACCTCTTTAAATCAATCTCTATTTATAAACATGGATGTATAAAAATATAAAACATCACTTGTTCAATTCCCAGCCAGGGCAACATAACCAGGTTGTAAACCAGGTCTCCAGCCAGGTCTGTAGCTGGAGGCAGGTGAAAGGCAACCAGACATTGATGTCTCTCTCCCTCTCTGCCTCTCCCTTCCCCTCTTCCTGAAAAATAATAAAATCTTTAAAATATATATATATATAATATATATATACACACACATATATATAATGTCAATGTATACATAGAAACAACTATTTCTACTTTTTCAATATTTGAGCTACAATATGCCTTTATTAATATAAATGATTCCTGATATCCTTTTGAAATACTTGAACAAATATTAAAATGTTTCATGATTTTTATTTTCCCCTCCCTTTGCTTTTAAGTAAAACTTTGATTTGTAAACTCAGTCTAAGACATAACTTTCCCCTTTATAATTTAACTTATTAGTTCTCTGTAGCTCTTCAAATTTCATCAATCCATTAAATGATTTACTAGCAACCCATTTTTATTCTAAACCAGTATGGCTTTGGTCCATAGCCTAACACAATGACTTTTATATAGTCTATGTTCAGTAAATGTTTATAGAATTGAGGTAGGAATGTAGGGGAAATAGTTCATGGGGGATAAGTGATGCTGAGTAGGATGATGGACTGGTCAACTTATAGGCAAATTTGAATTTTTTTTGCATGTGTGATTCACATCCCCCCATGATTTTTCCATTGCTCAAAGTAAAACAGAAATTATTCATTGTATAACTTTTCTTCATTTATAATCAGAAATGAAACAGGGAGGAAAAAACTCAAAACTAATTATGAAAAGAGATTAAACTTCTACACATCATGGAAGTTCAAAGTTTAGAGATGTGAAGGTTTCTATTTTACATGGTCCAGAGCATTTGTTGCTAATGAGTCATTAATGAGAAGTTCTTTGTAAGTGCATACCTTCTTAAGCATGCTATTTTAAATTGATCACAGAACTGTTTGAAAGGTTGAAAATTATCCCTGCCAGGCTTTTAATGGATGTATATTTTAGGATAGAATTTTGGGTATAATATTCTCTTTTACATCAGGTTGGAATTATTAGTGGTTTGGGCCAGATACATAAGGGTCAGAGAAAACCGTTCCCAGTCTATGTAGCTTTCTTTATTGATATCATGTTAAGAACATGACCTCAGAATAGCCCCAAAGTACAATCACCCAAAGCCAATTTTCAGATTGATAAACCATCACATTATTCGTTCACAACCATCAATATTCTTTTCTCCCAAAGTGCAGGTTTTTTAATATGACACACAGTCAACAGAGCAGCAAACTGCTGGCTTATGTGACCCTTTCCATCCTCAATTCTGTAAGACAAACTTTTTAAAAAAGCAATTTACTTATTCTTTCTTGCAATCATTTTTTGAATGGCTGCTAGGTGTGCTGCACTATGAGAGATGAAGTCATCTTAGCCCTGCCTTCAAACCAGTCAGAGACCTAGTTAGGTAAATAAGTTGTGACTGAATATGCTGGGATGGAAGCTCTAAGAGAAGCAAAAGCAAAGCACAGTGCTGGCATAACGACAATGATGTTTTCAGAGAAGGGCATATTGAGCAGGGCTGTTTTAGAGAAAAAATGGGCTTGAGAAGATACAGAGTGAGAGAAGTTATTTCAGCCCAAGGGGAAGGCAACGCAGCATGAGCAAAAGGAAGCATTTCAAGAACAAATGTGATTAGAAACTTACCTCTTTAGAAGAGCAAGCATACATCAAACTAAAGTGAGAGGTCTATGAAAACCAAGTCTGCTGCTAAGTGTTCAACAAATTGACCCTGGTGCCTTCAAAGTAGAATGATGGCAGCAAATTCTCAAAAGGAATGAGAGGAGAAAAGCATTCCTTATTAGTTGGAAGCATGGAGTGGAAAACAATGCCAACTGCCAGGCAAGGGCTCATTACTTCCCCTTTCACTTGTTGCCAACAAATTATAACACTTGGGGAAAGACATAGTAAACAATATGGAACAATGCAAAACATGGAACATTCTTGATTCCTTTCTTTATACAATTACTCACATATCTTATTCGTCAACTTGTCCTACACTAAACCGCCAAATGATTTGCTGTATTGGTTCATTTCTCTACTTTTCATGAATTTTTACCAGTCTACACCTTCAAGCGTCTTTATCTCTACTACTGAAATACATACCTCCCAGCTGACCCACTGCTCGTCAGCACTGCCACTCTGCCCACTGCTCCTTCATTCTCCATGCAACGTCCAAAGCTCTAAAATAAAATAAAATAAGAACCAGAGTGTTTAGTTTCTTTGTGAAAATACCCCAAGGGCTTTCCATAGTACTATTTGTTTACTTACTTACTTATTTATAATTTAGACAAAATAAAATACATAGTTTGATGTGTACGATTCTATGGATTTTGCAAGCTGCATAGAAAGTGCTTTCTTTATAAAAGGTATAGTTTATTTTTAATATTTACTTACTAGAGATGTTTCTCTTTAAGGGGGGTTAAGGGTTTTACTGCCTTTAATCCCATATTAAAATGTAAATCATTGTGTCTCTGCCTGATAATATTTTCATAAATGTTGCAAATTTTAAATTAAGTTTCATATTCTAATTTTTAATTATATTTTATTGATTATACTGTTACAGTTGTCCTAATTTTCCCTTTTTACCCCTCCCTATTCAATACCCCAGTTCTCTCCTTTGTGTCCATGGAAACATGTATGTAAATTCTTTGGTTACTCATTTTCCTATCCTGTTCTTACCATCTCCCTGGAGCATGCTGATAACAATTTTTTTCTCTTTTTACTTTTGAAGTTGTTTAGTGAACCAAATTGAACCTACTTGTCTTATATTACATCCCAAAAATGACTGACTATGCATGTACTGTGAACTCAAAAAAATACAAAATACATGTTTTCTGAGTATTAAGAAATTATAAAGTTCTATAAGTGAAAAGGTCAGTTTTAACTGATTCATTCATTTAAATAAACACATATTGTAGCTGTTATAAATGGAGCATGGGCATAGGCTCTTATTATGAACAATAAACATTTAATTGCTCAATAAGAAATTCTGTCTAAAAACATATTATTGTTTTATGGGTCTTTTCTTAAAATTACTATCTATTATTCAACAATTTCACACAATGAGACAATGGAAACAAAGTTATAAAGATGACTTACAATAAGGTTACATAATGGGGAACTATGATTAATTTATTTTCTGTTGTTGGAAGATATCAATTAAATATTACATGGTACATGAGATGAAATTATAGGTCTTTATGCATCTAAAAATTCATTTTGGTGGTTAAAATCTAGAAGGGCAGCATGCACGTCTGTTTCTACCAAGGACTATTTGTGTGAGCTGCTTATAGTCAGTGTTGCCCACAGCAAAGACACCATGGGAACATAGAGGAGATAAAAGAAATAAGAGATAAAAATCACAGCTATGTTTTATGATGTAAGATACTAAGTAATAGAAACAGTCCAACCAATGAGAAGTGGACTCTCAAATTGGATGTGGTATCTTAATAATAAGTCCACAGTAACATACACCCACGATGTAGCAGTTCTGAACATGGTCCATTGTAACGCAGATCTAACTCCTGATACTCTGATTGAGGGAAAAACACTATTAAAACAATGAATCCTACAGCTTTTCAAATATTTGACCTGCCTGATTAGATGGTGTTGTGAGAACATATTTGACTCCCAGGTTGCCAGGAGGAAGTCAATGACAACTTGGCAACGCCTAAGTCCTGGTCTAGACAGCAACACTCCCATCGCCACTACATCCATCACTAGCCCAGCGTCTGGAAGGGATCCCATTCCCTGGGGCCCAGGTGGAATAACACGAATAAAGGGAAGTTACACACATCATCCAAGTTCTACCAATTTAGCTCTTTATGAGTCAGACTCTGTCTAACTTTTAAGCTTGTGCTAGTTGATGCTTCCTTATTAATTGAATGTGGGCTGATTTTTTTTCTTGCCAGTTAACTGTAAAGAGATTTACTAGAGGAGCTGAATTCACGTTGCCAAGATGCTTAGGAGGGAAACCAAGATGGCCAGAAATAAATGTGGGCTGCCTTGGTGTTCTTCATCCCTTCTCCTTTCAATAATATGCCATCTCATTCTATAACAAGGGGCTAGTGAATGAATTCCCATTTTTCACAGTCAATAACTGAAACCATCACAACTTTTCAGTAAATACTTCGCTATAATAAAATCACAAGATGGCATGGGGACATTCCCCAACACATTGTATTATCTGGTATTAAAACAAAAAACAAAACACACAAACAAAATAAAGAAAGAGTGATCTCATGCTTTCATTCAGCCACTGGAATTAATGCATAAAATTGGCTGCCAATGGCTATGCCTTCTATTAGTAGCTATTAGAAATTATTTCTTCAAAAAATATCCTAAGAAAGAATTACATTAGTTAGAAGGCATAAAATGAATAGCACAAAGTAATTGGGAAAAAATGTTATTAGTGAATTGGGAAAGGGGAGAATTAGGAATTAATTATTAAAGAAGAAAACTTGATATAATATGCAAAAGTGATTAAAACTATGATGATAAAATAAACTTTGCAATTTTTCCCAGACCCTTGGCTGACCTTTCTAATTTACACAAAAGTCTAAGCTCTTAGAGCTGACCCAAGCAGAATAGGCATAGACTCATCATGCTGTTAAGGACTTCCTATGATTTTTTAAAAACATTTTAGGCTTCAAAAAATATAATGAGTGATCTTTACAGACAGGTTGTAAACCAATATGGAAAGCAGTTAATAACATTATTGTGAGCTAAGAAAATGTCTGAAAACTCACAAGTGCAAAATGTGTCTACAGGTACTAAATATATATCTGGCCATGGCTTTTAAACCTGTTTTTAAAACAAATGAGGGATCTCAGAATTAAGCTAAATATATGATTTGTGAAGCTGAGGTCCTGGCAAGTTCTGAGTGACTATGTTCATATTAAAGCTTTCTGAAAAAGAAATAAAAAGAGCTTAGGGAAAGAAAAATGTTTCTGAAAACATTATCTTATGAAAATAAAACTGAGGGACCTAGATGTTCTGTTTTAGTAGAAATAAAGCAAAGAAAAAGAATTGGATCATGAATATATGTTTATCATAAATAAATGTTGCTAGAGGACATTAAATATTAAACCTAGATTTCAAACTAAAAATGTGCCTATATACACTATTCAGAGACCTTGACAAAATAAAATATTTACATATGAATAAAAGCATTTATAAAGGAAATAAAAGTTCACCCCTGAATCTGCCACTTTAACTGTCTAACACCAGATGGTTGTCAACATAGCATAAGTTTACTTCTTTGAAAGCAATCATGATTTAAAAGCCACAAGAAGTTCTCTGGTAGTAAATCAAGACAGCACAGATATGGGTTTTGTATTGTTCATTTAAAAACCCTTAAAATATTTATAGAGAATTTTAAATTGTGATTCACAATTATTTATTTACTCATTCAACTATAATTTATTTAAAATTCTAGAAGCTAGCAAAACAAGAGTTAGATGATATTTATAAACTTTCTGTCCTTCTAGCTTAAATTCTAATTGAGATAAATATGAATTAGAACATGATAGAAGTTACAAGAAGAAAGTAAACCAGGGTTACTTTGAAAATTATTTAAATGTGCTTTACATGGCATAGGTGGTGTGAGATATAAAAACACATAAAAAAAAAAGCAAAATTTGATCTGACATTTTAAGAGTGGTTTCAAAGAATTATAACATTCAAAGCATTGATATAACTTTTCTAGTAGCCTTGACTTTAGAACATAAAATTGTAAGTTTTTTCTTGCAAAAACTTATTATGATGAACTTCACTGTACTAAAGAGTCATGTTCTAGTTATTTATTCATCATTTGTTCATCTCTCACTGAACTTATTTTTCATTCAATCCATATATATTTATCAAATATCTTGAGAATTCTTGACATTTAGCAATAATTATTACATGTAAAGTCTTTGCCCTTTTTTTCTTCATATAACTTGCTATAATTTAGATTAAACATATAATATGCATTTTTAAATCACTGGTATTTTTTGTCTTTCTTTTACTTGAGTAAAATTTCCAAGATCAAGTGATATGGCTGTCCTGTTAACTATTTATTGCTAAACTAACACTGCAAAATAAATAATGACCAGAGGAGAGGGGAAAGGAGAGTAGGAAGACAGAAGGGAAGAAAAAAAGGCAGAAACAGAGAGGAAGAATGGAAAAAAGGGAAGGATAGAATGTAAAAAAGGAAGAGAGAGAGAGACAGGGAATTTAATGCATATTGGTTGCCTGTCTACCATTTGCTTAATTGTAGGCTCGCCTTATTGTTTAACCCTGCCTTCATTCTATTGTTTAATTTTGCCTGAACACTGTTGCTCAACTTAAACAAACATTTTCTTGGATCAAAACAAACTAGCAACAACAACAAAAGAGAAGCCTACCAGTTTCATGCAACTGAATAGGCATTTGAAGAGCTGAATAGCTATTGCTGTGGGAGTGAAAAACACAAATAAAGGCCAATAAACCAGTGTAGCCAAGGAATCAGAGAATGATGGCTGAGAAAGGTGATGCTGAGTTCTGTCACAACTGAATGACTTTGGATAAGTTACAATTCTAATGTAAGGTGGATAAGTTACAATTCTAATGTAAGGTTTTTTACTGAAGTTCAAGTGAACCTTTCTAACTGCCTACTACATACTATGTGACTATCCAATGTTATGTAAACTCACTATTTCCAAACTGGCTTTCTCATCTTATTCTTCACAACTGTTCTCAATTGTGATTTCCGCACTTAGGAAGGCATGGCCATATTTTTGGTTGGGACAATGTCCCTCATTTTGCCTCTGTTCAAATGTGCTTAAGGGGTGGTCTTGTTTGTTTCTTGATTCATTATTGTCACAGTGTCGCCCTGTCTGATAGTCTTTTTGACTCCACAAGGCAATATCAAAGCCTAGGTATGTGCGCCAGGTTATTCCCACAAACACTAGATTACATTACAGATGCTGTTTTTTCTCCTAGACATCCATTTGGTTTGAATCTCATTTAAAGTACATATTACCAGTGGTCTAACTTCATTAGCGAGCAACCTCACAAATATTTCTGAGACGTATCCAAGTTGAAGGAGCATAATACCCAATATGCATTTCAATGAGCCAAATATAGTAATGGGTAATGTTTATGTGCTGCATTACTGTTTAATTATGGTTAAAACTTCTTTTCAGTGATAGTCAGAAATGGGAGCCAATGATCTATAAGGATAGACTTTAAGGAAGCCTGGAATAACAAGAAAATGATACACTTGCAAAATTGAGGTTTGATTCACCTAGTCCTACAGTAGATTCTAAGGGATATGCTCAAATTGCAAGCACGTAATGTGCCTTTGATAGGCAAGTAGGACTAGGACCATCACCTGAATCTACATGTACATCCTGCCCCATAAAAATGGCAGAGAGCCCTGGCTGGTAGCACAGTGGATAAGGCGCCGGCCTGCGAACCTAAAGGTCGCAGGTTCGATTCCCCAGCCAGGGCACATAACCAGGTTGCAAGCCAGGTCTCCAGTCAGGTCTGTGGCTGGAGGCAGGTGAAATGCAGCCATACATTGATGTCTCTCTCCCTCTCTGCCTCTCTCCCTTCCCCTCTTTCTAAAAATAATAAAATAAAATCTTAAAAAAAAAATGGCAGAGATTTTCCTGGAAAAAAGAGCAATGAGCTACTTACTTTATTCAGGGGGTGATACTGGGTACTGCTGTAGGCATTTGGAAGTCACAGCAACTTGCCCTTTGACTGAGACTACTGGCTTTGAATAGCCATTTTGTGTGCATTTGAGAACCTATGTCACTAGATTGTTTTGGGGCATCTTTCTGGCACTTACTTTATAATGGAAGCCCCCCTGATTGATGCCTAATGTAAGTGTCATACAAAGCATCACACTCTGGAATATTGACTTTTGAACAAACATAAAGGCAATGGAAGGATATAATCCCAGAAAGAAAATAGCTTTAGTTGTAACATTTTTGGTATCAGACAACAAACACTGGAGAACCCAGAATAGTTGCAAAAGTTTGTTTTCTTCCCTCTTCACTCAGACTCTTCCTTTGGCCAACTGTTTAAACACACACACACACACACACACACACACACACTATAATCAAAATGTACAATTTCCCAGCAAAATGTATTCATTTCCTGGTGGCTTCTAATGGCTCAATAGAAGAGGCACCTGAGGTTTTGCAAAAGAAAACCACTAGTTTAGGTGTCTGGCTGGCAAGGAAGCAGATGCTGAAACTGTGGTCTCCATGGCTGGGAAGAAAACAGCTGCAATGGTGGTGCTGCGATTGGCTGAGGTCCTATTGGCCTTGCAAGGTCCTGCAGGGAGCAGCCTCCTAGGCTGGCATTTGCAAACTGCTGAGGCATTAGGTATGGGAATGGGTGAAAAAGAGCTGAGAAGTGCTTATACTGATGCACTTCAACTGCAGGATAAAAAAAAAAAAAAAAAAAATAGATGGGTCAGATCAAAGGAAGTAGATAAAGTAATTTAAACTTGTACCATTCCTTTTCATTGTGAGTAACCGTTTTAAGATGTGCAAACTAGTCTTGTTGCTTTTTACAGAGGGGCTGAAATGAGAGCAGTGACCTTGTAGCACCATACTTTGTGAGAGCTAACTGGGTTACAAATGATGGTATTCAGGTTACTGGATATTGGAAATAATTTTCTAATGAGAACAGGTGGCCTCCAAGTTCAAATGTAAAAGTACTTAATGGAGAACAAAAACTTTAATTGGTAAGTGTAAGCAAAAGTTATTCCATTTTGAAACTTTGCATTAAAGTATGGTGGATCTATTGAGGAGATCTGGTCAGAAATAGTGCTCTTCAACTGTGGCACTGTGGCCCTTCTGAGTGTTATATTTCATTACTATTCAGAACTATCCCACATATTAGAGGACAATGAAGATCTCTGCTTCCAGCTTATCAAAAGAAGGACATTATTTTAGGGACATAGTCCTTGACAAAAAGCACTTCCCCAGAATTATACAATAAAAATAAGCTATGGGATGTACCACCTAGAGGTGTATTTAATAAATATAAGCTGACACATTTTTATCTGTTCAAGATGCTACTACAGTGAATTAATATGGCCATGGGACCATGCATATGTCTATTTCTGGCATAATTTTGGTGAGATAAAAATGACTTCTTTGGGCTGCAGCTAATCTAAATAAGAGGGCAAGGGTAGAGGTACTTTTGGGGCAGGAAGGAGGGAAGAATTAATTGTCAGCACATCTTAACCCTCCCCCATGTGGCAAGTCTTAAGAAAAAAAGTATTTTTCTTATTTTATGGATTTTTCAAAATATAGTTTAAAGCTACAAATTCTATGCTGGGAAATGTCAGTGTGAATAAATATATGTGCCTTCTTTTCAATATCAGATGACTCAAATTAGGGTGAAATGTATATATATACATAAACGTATATGTGTATAGTTATATAGAGACATATATATAATGTACATGTATACATATAAAATAAATAGATTCTAACTCAGTGGAAGACGACCAATGGGAGCATCTCTTATAAATCTCAAATGAAAATAAGAGCTCAAGGATGACATGACAGAAGATGTAGACTTGCTCCCAGTGCTAAACCCTGAAAAGAGGTGTTGGGAGGGACTTAAAAAAATAAAATAAAAAAAGGTGTTGGTCAGCTGAGACATGTCCTATACAGGTTGAGGGTACCTCCCACCCAAGGAGCTCAGGCATTTAGAGGAAGCAACTCCATTTATGCAAGAGTGGCAATACGAATGCTCTCTGGTATAGGAAGTCTCCTGCATGAGGGCAGATACAAATTTCACAAGCGAAATATAAATGTTGGTACTAAAATTCACCAAGCAGATAGAGAATGTGAAATAACCAATTCATGGGAATTTTTTTGTCAGTTTTTACCCAAAGTAATCCCATGTTATTATTCTACCCATACCAAGGAAAAGGTAAGATGATCAATAATACTTTTTTGAAATTTGGCAAAACTATAACTACCCTCTCTATACCAAATTACTCAAAGTGACTTTGTGTGTCTTCTCTGTTGAAGTCATGCAGTTGGCTCCCACAGGATGCAAAATCAAGCAAGCAGATACGGTGTGCCTTAATTCTTGCAAAATGTTGACCATTTGAAATTTATCTTTCCATAGAAATAACGTACTGAATACTTTGTTTTTAATGTATACCAAAATGGTGATGGGTCTAAAGTGATGTGAAGTTAAAGATATTGAGAGATATTTAAATGTAACAAACATAATATGAGACATTAATTAGTGTCCTTGATGAATTGGGTCTTGGGAAACATGACATTATTATAAAAATCCAGATTTAAGTCATTGTTTCATTTAAAACTCAGGGAGCTGGTGATTGCTGGGAGTAGAAGGTAATGGGACCAAATGGTAATGGAAAAAATGCAATATAATTAAAATGAAAAAATAAACTTCAAGGTACAGGTTTTAAATTTTTTTGAAGTTCTTAGATATTAATTCAGTTGTCTTTTCTGCCATTATAATATTTTTGAGATAGGTAAAAGCAATAAACCTACTGAGTTCAACAGTAGGTTTATCTGTGTTAAAAGTTGAGTAATGACATGTGAGAATGAAAAAGAAAATAAAAGAAAAAAAGTCGAGTTTTAGACTTGACTTCAAAGACTTTAATTTTGTCTTTGTTGTTCCTTTTTCTGGCTGTTGCCTATTAATGTAAGGAATTCTGACTCATATGTTAAATATTCTGTATCTAGAAAGCCTTGATACTGTCTCAATCATTGGTCAGATTTTTTATTCTGAACACATATTAACAAAAGGATTTCTAGACTAAGATCCAGTTCTAGAACACTTGAACTTATGATCGAAGAGAAGGAAAAACAAAATTCCTCATTGGAAAAAACCAACCTATAATTTAAATATCCTTTTATTTTATTTTTGGTAATAGCATATGTAGCACAGTATAGCAAAGCAAACAGGATAAAGCAGGTGAACATAAAATTCTCATATTTAAAAAATTAACTTAAATAAATTGAAAATTATTGATGTCAACGTATAATCTTCTGAAAAAGGACACTTTAGGATATGTTATTTTGTCTTCTGTCACTTTAGGATATGTTATTTTGTATGACTCTGCTTTTTATAAAACTGTAATTGAGTAGTTCAACTACTTAATATGTTAATATTACATATGATTTGTTTAATTTTCTATTACATATGTCTGTCCAGAAAGTATCCAGACATGTTCTATGAAAAATAGAGACATTTATTGAAGAAGATACAAGATACAAAAACATTGTACTTAGGCCAATGACACCTTGGTCCCCATCGAAGTAGGCACCTTGAGACCTCAGACAGTTCTCCCAATCATTATCTTCCCAGTAGTATTTTCCTGAATCTCATCAATGATCTGAAATATTTTCCCTTTCAAAAGTGATCTTGGTTTTGGAAAAATCCAGAAATTGCAGGGTGCCAAATCTGGGCTGCAGAGGGGCAGGGCTGAGTCACCCAGGTGGCTTAATGATTTGCCAAAAACCCCACATGAGACATGATACATGAGTGGATACTTTGTCGTGATGAAGCTGTCAATCACCAGTTGCCCATAGCTGAGACTTCTGAATTATTAAGTGTAGTTTCTGAGGATAATTGTTCAAGCTTAATGCAAAATCTGATGCAGATTCATTGTTCTACTCACTCAGTCATTTTTAATGCAATGGCCACACAGTACACATGCTCACTCAACAGTGTCTACTGCCCCGATTGACTAGCACAGTGAAGTCACCATTGTTCACACATGTGCATTCCAGTTCCCCCTCCTTGGCTTTCTGGTTACATCAATGTCACACAAACCATTCTTGTTATATTAACAATGGTTGGACTTTTTCAGACAGACCTCATATATATGGAATACATACATACATACATACATACATACATACATACATATGTAGTATACATATAATGGATTGCAAAATCTAATTATTGTTAAGGTGTCAATTCTTCTGAACTTTATTTGCCAGTTCAACACATTCTCTATCAAACTCTCTGCAAGCTGTTTTGAAGATGTAAACATAATTATTCTAAGGTTATATGAAAGGGAGATCTAGAATAGCCACATTAGACTAAAAAGCAAAGCTATAAGTCACACATTAATCAATTCCTATTATAAAGCTACAATAATCAAGACAGTACATTTAGGCAAAAGAACAGACACACAGGTAATTATAGCAGAATACAGAGCCCAGAAATAGATTCATGCAAATTTAGTAAATTTATCCTTTACAAAGGATCTAAGGCAACTCAAGGAAGCAAAGATAGTCCTTTCAGCTAATAGTGCTAAAACAATTTGATATGCTTATGCAAAAATAACCAAGACACAAACCTTATATTTTTCACAAAAAAATAAAAATAAAAATTGATTATAGACCTAAATATAAAAACAAAATAATAGACCTTCTAGAAAAAAAACATAGGAGGAAACCTTAGTGACCTTGGGTGACATTTAGATATAAGTAACACAATCTATGAACAAAAATATTTGTAAGTTGTACCTTATTAAGAATTAAACTTCTGCTCTGTGAAAGATCTTAATAGAATGGAAAAAAACAAGTAAAAGTCTGGAAGAAAATATTTTCAGAACACATGCCTGATGAAAGGACCTGTGTCTTAAGCACACTTAAAAACACTTAAAATTCAAAAATAAGAAAACAAACTATTCAAATTAAAAATTGGGAAAAAGTTCAAAAATACCTTCCCAAGAAAATATACAGATGGCAAATAAACATATAAAAAAGTGTTCATGGTCCTGGCTGGTGTAGCTCAGTGGACTGAGCACTGGCCTACAAACCCAAGGGTTGCTGATTCAATTCCCAGCCAGGGCACATAACCAGGTTGCAAGCCAGGTCTCCAGCCAGGTCTCCAGCCACGTCTGTAGCTGGAGGCAGGTGAAAGGCAACCATATAGTGATGTTTCTCTTCCTTTCTTCCTCCCTCCCTTCCCCTCTTTCTAAAAATAATGAAATAAATCTATTAAAAAATAAAGTAAATGTTTGGTCTAAAAATAAAATAAAAAGCACCTCCAGTATGGTGGGCATATTATCTAATTTATGCCTCCTCCACAGGCATAAATTACAATTTTATTATTGATGGTGATACCAATCTGTTATTAATAACAAATAGCAAATAATATAAAAATGGTACTGTTGACAATAAAATAATGCATAAAGTATTTATTAATAAATGGGTAATTATTTACTACTCATTAAAAAAGATGTTCAATATCACATGCCATTACAGAATTGCAAATTAATGCAACAGTGAGAAACCACCATGCACCTATTAGGAATGACTAAAATTCTAAAAGCTGACAATAGCAGTTGCTGGTGAGGGTATGAATTAACAGGAACTGCCATTCATTGCTAGTAGGAGTGCAAAACCACAGCAATTTTGGGAGACAATTTAGCATTAGTAACAACAAAGATAAACACAGTCTTACCATATGAGCCAGCAATTGCGCTAACAGGTATTTAGCAAACTGATTTGAAAACATACATCCCCACAAAAATCTGCATGGGAGTGTTCAAAGAAGCTTTTATTCAAAATCACCACTAACTGGAAGCAACCAAGATGCCATTCAATAGATGACCAAATAAACAATTTGACTGGAACATCCATACATTTATATAATGGTGAAACTCTCTGCACTGTTTTGTAATATTCCCTAAGTCTAAAGCTATTTTAAAAATGAGTTTACATTAAAAAATAGACTAGATCAGCTTTTTAAACAAAACTATTTCTATATTTTCATGAAAAACTTTTAGACACTGTTAGGAAGTAAGAAATGAGCTATCAAACTACAAGAGAATGAATGAATCTTAAATGCATGGATCTACATGAAAGAAGCCAGTCTGAAAAGGATATATGTACACTATATAATTACCAATTATACATAATTTTAAAAAAGACAAAACTATCATTATAGTGAAGACTTTAGAGGTTTTCAGAATTGTAGGGTCATAGGGTAGGTTTGAGGACATGATGTTCAGGGGGATTTTCGGAAGTGAAACTGTCATCTACAATTTAGGAAGTTAGGGGAATCCCAGGATAAAATGCGAAAAGCAAAAAAAATAATCTAATTGTATTACAAATATATTAAAGAAAAAAGCAATCTAACTATATTATAAATATATTAAAAATAACTAGAGTTCTTGAAGAAATTGATGATTTTAAGACTAAGGAAGGAAATATGTAAAATGAGTTTAGGACACCTTGTAGTGTCAGAAAGTAATAAAGTGCTAAAAAAATTTTTAAACCACAATGAAGAAAGGAAGGTAGGCCAAAAAGATACAGGAACAAATTTAAAGAGCTCCCAGGGGACAAACCTGGGACAATTTTACCAACAAAATACAGTTGCATTGAATTTATAACTCAAAGTTATTTATAAAAATAAATATTCATGAGTCTATACTTACATAAATACATGATTGAATAAGTAAAGTAATACATAAATAAATAAGGAAGAATAGAGAACAGGAGACTATCTAATAATTTATGTAGGTACTGCTCTCACAAATATGGAACATATATATTATCCACTGTTTAAGTATGAGATAAACATAGTGATTCTTTCCAAAGCATATTGGAATAGAAGGGAAAGGAGTAACCTTATTGTGCAGAAACCTGTTCTCAAGGTTATTATCAAAGTGATGTCATGTTAAAAGTAGGTCTGTCCTGAAAGTATTGAGCCAATGTCAATATAAAGAAAACAGTTTGCACAGCCAATACTTCCAGGATGCCCTCGTATGTACCCTTGATAGAATGTGATAAAATGGCACTTTACCTCTGTGGTCTTTCCATAAAAACCTATAGCCCCAGTCTAAAAATAAACACACAAATAAATAAAACTTCTATAAAGGGACATTCTACAGAATATTAAATGAGTATTCCTCAAAACAGTCAAGATTACTACAAAAGAATTTGGATAAAATGTCATAGCCAAAAGGGGCCTAACAGAGGCATGGTGACTAAATGTGCTATGGGATTCTGAGCAGAAAATGGGTATATATTTGGTAAAACTAAGAAAACCTGGATGAAGCATGGATTTCAGTTCATTATGACACATCAATATAGGTTCATCAATTGGAAACAAATATACCAGATTAACATAATATCCTATATAACATGGTGAAACTCTCTGCACTGTCTTTGTAATATTCCCTAAGTCTAAAGCTGTTTTAAAAATGAACTTGCATTAAAAGTAGACTAGATCAGCTTGTTTAAAAAAGCTATTTCTGTATTTTCATGAAAAACTTTTAGACACTTAATATTTGTGAGAAATAATAGCATTCTGGGATACATGGAATCTTAGAATTACTGCATATTATATAACTTCTATTCATTTTGACAATTAATACAGAGCATAATGAATGGAATGGGACTAGGTATGCATTGAAGATACTGCTCTAACTCGGTTTCACGTATGTTTTCCAAAGCTTTATATAGCAAACAATATTGAGTATTAAAGTATGGTTTTGTATGTGTGTTTTGGTGGGGTGGGGGTGGAAGTCAGTTAAAAATAATGGCACACCCTGAAGGAGAGTATGTCTTCAGTTTACTAGAAATGAAACACAGGTATGAAGTTCAATGAATGGAATAATTTTGAAACATTGGAAATCACTATTTTAACATGTTAAAGACATATAGGGATAAAGGCTCCTCTCAGCCTACTTAATTCCATCAAATAACCTGTTTGATAGGGGTTATTAGGCCCTTCTCCAGGGATTTCTCTATCTAAACTATTTGGTGCACCCCTTTTAAATTTACTATATAAATCTAAGTTTCCTAGTCTTAGATACATGGTTGCTTGTGGAATGAATACTCTTTCTGAAGTCAAGTTCGAGGCAATTTACTTTGTTTCTTATTAAAAGAGCCAAACCTAAGGCCTTGTACTCAGAAATTACAATTAAGAATTCAGGTACTATAAAACTTTATGATGAGATTAAGTCATATATTCTTTAATAAGTATATCAACATTTTCTTCGGCAAATCATCAGTGCAAAAAATGCAACAAGAAGAAAGCAGTTAGAAAGGAGAGGGCAGTAACAGCTGCAAGTACCTGGCAGGGAGAGGGGAAAGTTGTTTTACATCACTGTCCTCAAGTTCATACACTACCGACATATATTTTTCAAAATGTATCGAAATGAAATATAAAATGAGAAATAAGTAATGCTGTCATATACCACATACTTCACTATGAATTCCCTTAGTGTGAAGACTTCTTGCTTTAAGGATCTACTTAGTGATTCTAGCCTAGTCATATAAACATTTTTCTGTATTTTTTATAATATGTTAATTGGTTTATGGTTAATAGCCTAAGAAAATACAGTTTTTAAGCACATAGTAGCTGTGAAAGCCTTGGAATAAATATAGAGCCAATAATTTCCATCTCATTCTAAAAGCTGCCACTAAAAGGGTTAAGGTCACACAATTTGTGATAAAAGCCCAAAATGGCTCTTATATGCAATTTATTATCAATTACACGATGATCCAAAGCCTGAAGTACCCTTTAGGGAAAAAAGTTAGAAAAGAAACTGAATATTCAGATATCTGAATTTATACATTGTTCTTCCCAAATTTCCTCAGTAGTATTTTACCTATTTGACAAAATCTACCTAGAAATCAGATTGCTCACAATGCATAATATTTATATATTTATATTATATTGCATATATAATATTTTATATATAAATGTATAAATATATATATGGGAAGACATCTCAAAAAGAACATTTGTTTTTGAGAAAATATTGTCTAGATAGGTGAGCTGTTTTGATCATGTGGTTGAATTCAGCAAAGTGATAGATTCTTCAAAGCAATATTAGCTTGAAATTTATTCACTGTTAGTTCATTCAAAACTGTCATTATAGATGCAGATACATGGATAAAATCATAGTATCATCTTCAAACTGCAACAGTCCTTTTTCCTTCTTTAGCATTAAATGTATTTGACAGTTAACTTTTGTATACCAACAATGTTGACAAGGTATAACAATTACCTAGTTAAAAGAGAGAAAACTATTTTACATCTGTTGGCTCTCTTGGTTTCTGTTAGGGTTCTGTCCTTGGCTGTCTGACTTGTTTTCCTTTCAAGGCTCCCAGGGTAGGTCAATCACTTATTTCATGGTAAACTTTTAATGAGTTGTGTTTGCAACACTATCACCCTGTACATTCACCTATTGACCATAATAAAATTCCTTCATTTTGCTGATGTTGATGAGCCTAATGTAGCAACTAATACTTTGCCAAGAATTAATGGAAATACTTTTTTGATAAGTGCAATTTTGTTGCTCAATGTACATAGTGGACTTTCACTACCAGCTGTGTGGTAGACTAAACATTCTAAAATGCTTTTAGCCAGGGCACAGGACCAGGTTGCAAGCCAGGTCTCCAGCTTGGTCTGTAGCTGGAGGCAGGTGAAAGGCAACCATACATGGATGTTTCTCTCCTTCTCTGCCTCCCTCCCTCCCTTCCCCTCTCTCTAAAAATAATAAATAAAATCTTTTAAAAAATAAAATTAAAAATAAAATGCTTTTAGGCCCTGCAAAATGCACAGATGCTGCTTCTGTCCTCTTTATTATATACACAAGAGAATACTAAACAGTTCTGAAAGATCCCCCCAAGTCTTTTATGTAATCCAGAGTGTGCAAAATACTTTGCTTTTTATCCTTCTACTTATAAAGATACTAGTTTATGAACAATATGTAATAAATAAATAAATAAATATTGACTAAAATAATACTTCAATTTCTAAGTTGTTTGTGAAGGTTTGTATAGTTGGTTGTATGGTAAAGGTTTGTAATCTATCTGTTAAATAGATTTATTGCCTTCATAACATTTACTTAAAGATATTAATCATGTTGCTTTTCTACAGATCATCTGCCAAATATGCAAAACAATTCCCCAAACAAAACTGCATTAAAATTTTAAACAAAATTTTGCCTTGTTAAGTTTCTTTTTTAATTTTAATACACTTGCTTAGAGACTAATGCTACAAAGAACCTTTTGGATGTCAGAAAATGTTTAATAATTTTTAAGAAATTATTTTAATTAGGATAAGCTTAAATTATTAACTAATTTTCTCATAGAGCATAATGATTATGGTAGATTTTATAGAAAAAATGTGTTTATATGTTGACTTGAATTTAATACAGAATCTAATATTTTATTTAAATACATTTTCTAGGCATACCAACTCTTCTCTAGTTATGTCCCACCCTGAAGCCTCCTAGCATTTTATACACATGGGGGCTACCATGTGTGTGGCACAAATACAAAAAAATAAATGCACTTAAAAATATGTATTAAATCTAATTTAGTTCAAAATATATTTTTAAATTATATCTTAAAATCCTCATGGTTGTGCAATGAGTCTATAATGAGAATATGTTTTTTAAGACTCTGGTTTATGCTTTATTGTTTCAAAAAGTACTGTTGCAATCTATCCATTATCATATATTAGAAAGGTTAGCTATGGCAAAGCATTTTGTTAAATTGGACACATGAATACATTCTCCTCAGTATATCAAAGTATATCAAAAAATAATAAAGCTCAACAACACCCATATCACCAGAGGGAACTAATGGAATATGAGTTGTGTCTCTTTAAGAGAAGGAGATTGGAAACAGTGTTCAGAGGGAAGATCATGTGAAGACAGAAGGAGAAGATGATCACCTCCAGGCTAAGGAGAGAGACCTCAGAGAAACCAACCCTAACAGAAGCCTAAATATCAGACCTATAGACTCCAAAATTCTTAAAAAAATAATTTCTGTTCTTTAGCCTTACAATCAGTGGTACTTTATTATAGCAGCCCTAGAAAGCTAATACACCCAGTACCAAGTTTTTTTAAAGGTTTTAAAAATTATTTCTAGAGAGGGGAAGGGAGAGAGGCAGAGAGGGAGAGAAACATCTATGTATGGTTGCCTTTCACCTGCCTCCAGCTACAGGCCTGGCTGAAGACCTGGCTGGAGACCTGGCTTGCAACCTGGTTATGTTGCCCTGGTTGGGAATTGAACCAGCAACCATTAGCTTCACAGGCCAACACCTTATCCATTGTGCCACCAGCCAGGGTTCAAGTTTTTATGTATATGATGAATTTATCAAATTAAATTAATTTAATTTTTAAATTAATTAATGCAGCATAAACTGAAATAAAATTCGAAACTTCCTAGAACTTGAAAAAGATTCACAAAAACTGTTGGCTCAAGTAGGAATTGAAACTGCAGTATAAAATTAATCAAAGCACAAAAGCAAAGCCCATCAAAACATTAAGAGCAAGCTGTAATCAGGGAAAATGCTTAATTTAAAAGTTTACATTAAAAATCAGAGAAGATATAAAAATGAAATAACAAATCATTTAACCAAATTTTTTGAAAAGTAATAATAAAAGAGGTAATAAAAATTTTATATAGCCCTGGCTGGCTGGGTCAGTTGCTTGGGGTGTCTCATACACCAAAAGATTGTATTCCCGGTCAGGGCAAATACCTAGGTTGTAGGTTTGATCATCTGTTAAGGTGTATATAGGAGACAGGCAACCAATTGATATTCCTCTCTTCTCTCTCTCTCTCTCTCTCTCTGTCTCCTGCCTGCCCCTCTCTCTAAAATTGATAAATATATCTTCAGTTGAGGATTTTTAAAAATTCACAACTTAAAAGTTTTAGAATAAGATAAAATGTACAGAACTTATGGAAAATCTGAAAATTAGTAATTAAATTACAGAGTTGGCTCAATTAAAAATTAAATGCATTCCCAGTAAAATAAAAAATGAGTAATAGAAATACAGACAGTATGTATAGCAAAATGGACATAACTATAGAACCTAAATAAATACCTTGTAGAAACCTGTATCAATACAAAGTAGGTTAATGGCTGCTTAGGGTTGGAAGGGTACAACAGGGAAATAAATAGGGTTCTGATTACTAATAGATGCACAATTACTCCTTGAGGTGAAGAAAATGTTCTATAATTGACTGTTGTGGTAATGGTTGTACTTTTGGGGGGAGGATAATATTTATTTTTTTACTTAAATTCATCAGGGTGACATTATGAGATTTATACATGTTTCAAGTGTACGATTGATATATCATATGTATATTGGATTGTGTGCTGACCACTCAAAGTCAAATTTTCTCCTACCATAAAAATGATTCCCTTTATCTTTTACTAACTTCATACTCCCCTTCTCTCTGGTGACCACCATACTGTTGTCTGTGTCTATGAGGATTTTTGTTTGTTCATTTGTTCTTTCAATTTTATACCCTACATATGAGTGAAATCATATGGTTCTTGTGACAAGATGGATGGATTTTGAGAATATCATGCTAAGTAAAATAGGTCAGACAGAAAAAGCCAAGAAGAACCATATGTTAGAATATGCTAAAAGTCATTGGGTTATAAATTTTAAATAGGTAAACTGAATGGTATATAAGTTATATCTCTAGCTGTTCAAAATTTTGCCTTTGAAATTTTTGTCAAAGACAGGAAATTAATATATTAATAAAATATTCAACCCTTCATTAACACAAATATTTTCTCTAAAGAAGACAAAAGGCAAAGTGGCAATTCACTCTCTTTCATTTTCACATACTGTCTCTCACCTTTGCTACTCTTCCTTCCCTCCTATGCAACGACAAGCTAACTCTCATTATTCCAGAGTCAGTTCCAACATGTCACCTCACTTGCTTTCTTCCATGCAAGAGTCACTAATGTGACCTGTGGCTCTACAGCACTGTGTTGATACTTGACTTACAAGTATTACATATATTCATAATTATATACTATTATATCAGTTTCCTATACTACATCATGAAGTTTTTTAAGACAGGTCTTAAGTCTCCATTTTTATAATAGTTAACATTAAATACACTGTACAGCACAGAGTCAAAAATAAAGGAACACCCTCGTTGGCAACAAAATTTCTCTTTCCACATTTATATACTTTATAATGAGGCAGATATACCTCCACTTTTGTTCAATATCCATTTCAAAGTACTAAGGAGAGAATAGCAGTATAAGATTGTTGATATTTTTTGTTTCTGTCATTGTCATAATTTTTCTTTGTCATCAAGGGAAAAGCATCCTGGTTATTCAACAGGTTGGATATATAATGTCCTGCAAACATAACAAGCTAATATAATTCACTAGGTACACTAATTCAACTTAATAATTGGTTCAGGGAGAATGTTTCATTTTTGTCAGAATCAACCAGTACTGTTAATGAAAATGATTGTTTTGTCTTATAAATCCACAGACAATAATTTTCATATTTGTTATTTCACATTATTTACTTATTTACCTACCTATCTTAGAAGATATGTACCTTTTAGTTTCATGGCGATTTTTATTTGGTTAGAAGACTTCATCTCTTGGCAAAATAAAATTGTTCAATAATGTCACTGTTGAAGAAAACATTTTGAGGAGTGATGTATTCACAAAGTTACAATATATCTTTTAATGATATCAGTATTTAGAGGGATATTTGCATATCTTTGAGAATAAATTTAAAAATTGGCATTCTACACACATCCAAGCTTAGAAGTGAGGGAAACTCCTCTTTATCCTTCCACTGCCCTTACTTAGCATTGCCAGTAATACTTCCATGGTGCCTATCTTTTAGAAGCATCTTCAAATGAAAAAGCAGAAAAGAAATGAACATTGGCAGGATAAAGCTTGAGGCCTTTTAAGCTGTCGACTTGTCATTTTTTTAAGAATTATGTTTAGCTTAAAGTGGTTTTACATTATTTCTAATGCTGCCTTTAATGTTATTTCCCATGAGTTCAATTCACTCTATGTACCAGAAGAAAAATATTTCTTATATGAATTATTTCCCTGGGTGTAAGATATATGTTTTCACCCTCTTTAATTATTCCCCATTACACTTTAAGTTTACTTGTGGGAGTCTTATCTATGGTGAGACTTAATTTTTAAGAGTTGAGAATATTCTTTATGTCATAACAAAGTATTTTGTTGCAATCCATTTCATCGTTTTTAAGCACTAAGAAATGGCCTTGGTAAACCCATGAAAATCTGGTTCCTACTATGAAGTACACAGCCTTTAGTAACTTTCATATTGTGATGAGAAAAATTAAAAGATAAAATGTATTTTGATATAACTATATATAATGAGGAAATATATATCTTCCTCATTATAGTCATAAATCCTTACTTGACAAATAGGCAGGGGCAAGTTAATTAGGAAAGAAAGCAGCAGAATTTTATATAGATATAAAAACATAGGAAGTTTTGCTTTATTCTACACTCATTTCATTTTGGGAATACTAGAAATATTTTTAAATCAATAGTATTTAACCATAAAGAGAAATGAAGGAATTTACCTATTGTCTAGTAAAAGATTTAAGCAATCAATATAATTAGTATGGGTCGATATCAGTTATGTTACTTGACCCAGAGAGAAGACCTAGGTTCAAATCTCATTTTCTTCCCTCACCAGTTGTGAAATCCTGAGTCAAAGGTTCAGCCTCAGACCCTGTGATGAAATACCAGATGCCTACTTTAAAAGGGTTATATTGAAATTTAAGGTACATGTTACCCATGTCTCAGCAGAGAGCCTGACTCAAAATCTGTTTTGAGTAAAATGCTAGTTTACCCTGTATTTAACCAAAAGATGTTTGGTTGGATTAGCCAATGCTGAATTCTTGCTCTATATTCACCATTAGCCTTGACTTTGTTCTTCTGCACTATCCCGCTTCTAACCCCCGCCCCATTTCATAAGCAGCTCCATCTTCAACATTCATATCTTAGGAGAGAAACAACCCTGCGGTGACTAGCCAGCGGGACCTGGGCAGTGGGGGCTCCTCACCCCCTTCCCAGCCCTTGGATGTGCATTTCGTCCCCTAAACCCACAGCCCGAGCTGTTGTCAAGGGTGCACGCACACTTCACCAGAGCACCAGGCTGCTGAGAGACTTGGTACATGTGACAGGCCCTTTAAGGCCTCTCTATAAACACATGAGATTCTGGCAGGTGTCTGCAGAGAGCTACTCCGCCCACAGCTGCTCAAAACAAGACTTTTTGCCAGTTTCCTTATGTATTAAAACTGTTGCCTTACCAGTATGCAGTCATCTGCCTCTTCCCCGGTGTCCGTCTGCCCTCTGGGTACAGGGCCAGGTCCTGGACCTACAAACAGTGAGCCAACGAACAGACAAAATGACTCATGGGAAAGAGGCAGGAGGAGAGGGAATCCCGCGTTGCTCGCGCACCCCCAGGATAATAAGGAAGGCTCTTCTTATATTATATATAATAAAGGAAGCTGGCTCTCCAGCTGGTGAGGATTAGGGGCCAAGTGCTTGCAACAAAGCCTGATTGGAACACAAAGAGGTGGAAGACCTGAGAAAGTGAGGAGCGGATGTTGTAGTGATGAATGGCAAGATAAGGAAATGCCCAGTGCCATCCAACCCCTAATGCAAAGAAAACCAAAAGCACAACAGTAATCTCAGCCAGCAGTGCAGCTACCCCTCCCTCCCCTCTGCTTAAGGAAATCTTCCAGATTAAACATGTACTCCATCTGAGTTACAGGCAGCTGCCAAGATCCAGCAAAACTCCAGGGAAAGCATACAGGTGTGGTTAATGCAGTTACAGGATCCAAAATGTGACTTTCATACAGCTGGACAGGAGGTGAAGAAAAGCAACATCACCGCACATCCTGCCCTGCGGCTGAGTTGGGGGGTTGGGTTGGGGTCAGGAGTCAAGGCATTTGGTTCACTATTGATTTGATTATTCTAGCCTGCAGGGACATGGGACCATGGAAATCTATAGAGGAGGTCCAACCAATTAATAGGAAGCTGAAAATGAGACAGGCCAGTTATGCCTCTGTCTTTGACAGCCACGATCAGATCACGTCTGCTACAGGAATGAAAAAGCCAAGATACCCTCAGCACCTGGGACATTGATATTCATACTGAGTCCAGTTATGGTGTCACTGGAAACCGGTGCCTCAGTGGGATAAGACATTTATGATGTTGGACAATCCATTGCTGACCTGGAACAAACTGACAATTTCCAGGAGTGGGTACGGGCTGTGGAAAAGAACCAAGAGAGAAAGGGAGCTAGAAAAGCCAATCAGCTGTAAAGGGTCTGGTGAAAGTAACACAGAGCAAATTTGGTCTGCCCTCAGTACTGCCTAGACCCACAGAGGCTGACAACCAGACCCCATGCGATGTTGGACAGCTTGTGGTTTTACTTTACATGTCTCTGGTAACTAGTAATATAGAGCATCGTTTCATATGTCTGTTGGCCATCTGTATGTCCTATTTGGAGAAGTGTCCATTTAGGTCCTTTTTCTTTTTTAATTGGATTGCTTAATATTTTGCTATTGAGTTTTGTAAGTTCTTTGCGAATTTTATATATGAACCCCTTATATTTATTACTGGTGAATATGTTTTCCCATTTCATGGACTGTCTTTTCATTTCGTTGATGGTTTTATTTGCTATGCAAGAATTGTCTAGTTTAATGTAGTCCCATTTGTTTAATTTCCTTTGCTCAAGGTGACATATCAGTCACTGTGGAAAACGTACAGAACTAACTCAAAAAAAAATTTTTTTAAATGACCCAGTGATTCTACTTCTCAGAATATAATCAAAGAAACCCAAAAGACTAATTGAAAGAATATACACATCTCTATGTTCATTATAGCATTATTTCCAATAGCCAAGATTTAGAAATAGCTCAAGTGCCCCTTAATAGATGAGTGGATAAAAAAGCTGTGGTGCATTTACACAATAGAATACTTCTCAGTCACAAAAAAAGAAAGAAATATTGATAGCATGGATGGACCTGGAGAGTATTAGGCTAAGTGAAATAAGCCAGTCAGAGAAAGATAGGCACCATAGGAGGTCTGCCTGAAAGTATTGAGCACAAACCTTTAAATAGAGTGACACATTGGCTGGATACTTTTGGGACAGACCTCATAGGATTTCATTTATATGTGGACCCTAATGAAGAAAATAAACTAATAAACAAAATAGAAACAGAGTCATAGATACAGAATAAATAGAGTGACTGATGTCAGAGAGGAAGGGTGTCAGGGACTGGGTGAAAAAGAAGCAAAAAAAACAACAACAACTGGTAGACACAAAAACAGTATGGTGATTACTAAAGGGAGGGGGGATGAGGGATTGTAGAAAGAGGGTAAAGAGAAGATGAATGGTGACAGAAGGAGACTTGAGGTGTAGACACACGATACGCTATATAGATGATATGTTAGTATAGAATTGTATACCAGAAAGCAATGTAATTTCATTAACAAATGTAACTCCAATAAATTCAATAAAAAATGAATAAAACAAAACAAGATAAATTAAAAGGACTGCTCACTTTAAAAAAAAATTAAAAGTTCTCATTTAAATGATGGTATACACAACAGAAGCAAGGAATCTTCCAGAGACGCACTTGCCAGGACTTGGCACTACTTCATTCAGGAAACCTTCCCTGACTTCTGATGACTCTCTTCTTGCCTCTACTCATTTCCCCTAATATCAGTGAGGAGTTTCTGGAACATGCTGTCAAAGCGCCCTTGGATATTTCTATAATATTGTTTTACAAGACCGTGACTTTCTGGTTATCTTTCTCTCACAATAAATAGAAAATTCCAACATGACAGAATATGGCTTATAAGCTATGGCATCTTGCAGAGCTGGGGATGTCGGAGTCACTCACTATGCGTTAATTTCATTGAACGAATACAAAGGAAGTTACCACTGATGGGCACATCTGTATTACTGGAAAGACAAGGGTGCTAGGAACAAAATGGAGATTTCAGGAAAATGTATTTGGCCGAAGAAGTCGATGGGTCATTTCAGGCATGCTACATTTAGAATTTTGTGCAGCATTCAGGTAGTCATAAAGGTAGAAAATAAGTTAGCTGTGGGAGAAACTTCAGGAAGAGAGATGGATGCAAGCATAGGAGAAATTCGCAAAAGTGATAACTAAAGTTGCAAGTGTTTAGAGGACTGGAAAGAACATGTACATGTGGAAAGGAAAGACTGAAACTATGCTAGTTAGCACGAGGTAATTAGTTATATGTCTCTTTAATGAAATAAGTAGATGCTGCTTATTTAACCGAAGTATATATAAATATAAAAAACAATTGAGGAGTTAGCTCTCTTCATACTACATCTTAATCTCCCAAACACAGGTCATTGCTCTTGACCTTCCTCATATCTACTTGTGTGTTAGTGTCACCATTTCTGAGTTCAGGTGAAAATGGATGAGTCATTAATAGCTGAACATTCATAGAGCTGCTAGCAGCATTTGACATACACACACACATAGACACTCCTGTTTTACAGTCAAGGTAAAATGTATGAATTATTTTGGGAGGATTAATTATATGATATACCCTTTTGTGTCATTTATGCTAATATTTTTCTTTCAACTTGTTCAGAATACATGAAATTTAATAGAAATAAAATAGATGCTGTAATGAAAATCAGAAGATCTGAGTTCTAGACCTGACAAAAATTAACTGACTATTCAAATGTTGGCAAATCACTAAATGTTTCTCAACATTGGTATCATCATCAACTAATGGCCGAGTTGAAATACAGGAGCTTAAATGTTTAAGCTGTTAAAATAATTCAGTCAAGGAATTAGCTTTTGAGAAATAATGTTTTAACAGTGAAAACAAAACTTTTTTTTAATACGTTTTTATTTTTATACAAATATCAAAAAATTTTATTTTGCTGTTAAATTGCAGTGCATAATATTTTTGCGTTATTATCTGTACCACACTCTGGAAGACAATTTTAACTGAGATAATAAATGAACACACATCACCAGCATTGGCTGTTATTGTAATGCTGATTTATTTTACAAAAGATGCATGGGCCATAATTAGAAATCTTTAAACATGAAGAAAAACACATCTGTCTTATTTCACCACTTTCTATCCACATCCCAGTGAGAATAGTTGGTATCCATTCAACATCATAGAAGATCAATGACTTACAATAATAATAACAAAGTGTGCTATTTGCTAAAAAGTTATGTCAACTAACTTTTTTATCACTATATTAAATGTTGCAGGGAGAACAACATAGGCAGAAGATAAGATTCATTTTTATTTATGACATGTGGCAATAATCAATAATGAATGCTAATAATTAAATGTAGGAAATCTATGTAATTAGGTAATAAATTTTCAGAAATAAGTATCTTAGTGGTGATATTTCCTTGCCTATTCACAGCATCTTTACCAGAATTTAATTATGTATATTACTTTTGAAGGATCTAAGGTGGAAAAGGGAAACATTTTGGGGAAAAGTTGGTCTAATAGAGATTAAAGTTATGAATCTAAGAGCTTTCCATTCATAATGTATATTCTTGTAAATTTTTCATATAATTATTTTCTCTAAGAAAATATTTAGTATTAAAGCAAATATGCAGATGTATTCAACATTTTCCTATGTATTTAGAAATAGGTTTAATTCAAGTAAAGAAATTATATTATATACTGTATATTTTCTTATTTTACTAAACAATGTATCTTGGAAATCTCTTTATATCCATTTATAGACATCTATCTCATTTTTTATTAGGACATAGTATGCTATTATTAAAAAGTTGTCATATTTCATTTAAATACTTCCATAATGATGCATATAGGTTGTTTTAAAATTTTTATGACTTCAAATTTGCATTGAATATATCTGTCCTATATGTAATATATTTACATATAGTATCTGCTCAAGGGCAAATATTGAAAAGAGAACTGCCAGGTAAATTCCACGAATAATTATACATTTTGCTAAATTCTCTAAGACTAACTAAAAATTTGTTGCAATTACCATCTCACTAATGTTGTGCAAGGATCCCAGTATTTCCCCACACTGTAATCAACATACATTATTAACAAACTTTTTACCAACCTATTGGAAATAAAAAGGAAGAGACTCATTTTGAATAGATTCCTTTTGAATATGCGCATCTGTGATAATTTAATCGCTATTTATGCCATTATTCATGAAATGCCTGCCTATTAGGTATTTATTTAAATAATTATATATATTTCTATTAATATTAAAATATTACTCATGCACTTTATTATACCAAATATACCTGTATGGTTAACACTAACTGCTGAAGCAAGCCTCATAGATTAGGGTCTCTTTTATCTCAGGAATGACATCCTCAGGGCCCTCAAAGAACTCTTTATCCACCCATCAGATGGATAAAACGAGAATGAAAGATTCTCACTCACTTCGTAAGTTCTTGGACTACAAGTAAAGCACTTCTACTAACTTCATTCATTAAGCTTCCTGTCATGGGAATAAAGACTGAAAAGGGGGTGGGAAATACTCTTGGCTAGAATCAATTCCATGCTATAGAAGGGGAAGGGTCATGCCATAAACCTTAATGAAGGGAATAAAAAATAAATACGTAGATAAACAGATTAATCTGCAATAGTAGGATATTAGATTAATAAAAAGAGGCAACAGTACCCATTTGAAAGAGTCAGCAAGTTAAGATTTCAAGGGTAAGAAATCATTGAAAGTCTTTGTTAATGGTACAAAAAAAAGATAAGAGGGCAAGGCTTAGAAGATTCAGACAATTTC